>CAUYRT010051734.1:0-21345 GCA_963574885.1 Lepilemur ruficaudatus | reverse complement strand
TTGGGGATCATCTGTATTGTAATTATTTGCTAGCATTTTTAACTATGTTTAAAAACAGAATTATTGCATTTATTACATTTGGAATTTTTCTTCTCAGCACAACAATGGTCAAAAAACATTTGATTTTTGGAAGGATATAATTGCTGGTATACAACACAATTACAAAACATCAGCTTTTAAGGGTGAGTAATGAGAAGAGAGGCTTCCTAATAGATGTTTTTTAAACACTGCATGTCTATTGAATTAGTTGGAAGCTACCTATTTTGCCATGTTTCTTAGGATTTAATTTGATCTTAAATATTGTTATAAAGTTGATTCTGCTTACATTTTAAGTGGTCATTTTATTCATATCTGTTTTATGGCCATAATTGCCATTGTTCCAAGTTGTGCTGTTAAACTGCGTTTTACAAAAATGTTTGCAAATAGTGTTGTTCTTTGGGCTCCCCAAAATAGAAGTTCCAGCTTTACTGTTTCCTGGCTTGGGCATGAAGTGTTGGTGACTCTTGTAACCATTGGTGTAGTTAGTTATAGACAGGTGGGCAAAGTGCCAGCGGGAGGAAATTTCATTCTTGTTGCTTAAGGAACAGGACTGGCTGACCCAGAATGGGGGCAGAGATAGTACCAGCCTTGAGCCTAGGGTTTTACCTTTTCATTCACAGCTTTGCCTGGGCTACACAAAGTTGCTTCTAAGGAATAAATAGATGACTGTATAGTATGTTACCCCAGTGACTTGAACCAGATCATGTTGATTCAACTAATGGGCTGATGGATACTCAAGAGCAGTATTTTTAAGCTTGGAAAAATAATTGCCTTTTGATTAAAATAAAAATTACTTACCTACCTTTTAATGTAATTCAAGCTGTCAAAATAATTTTAAATATTATGACTAAAAACATGTCAAGATAATAAATAGTAACTGCAGGATATTTGTTCAAAGTACATATTTCTCTGCCACCAGTGCCCAGAAGAAAATCACTGCTTTGGGGTGATTGTCTAACTTTTCTGTTTCTAGTCATCAGCTCTTGACCCTGGCTCATAGGTCACATGTGGCTTTGTGGGTCCCTTTTCACAGTCTACACTGAATGCTTGAGTGTGTGGGAATGCCCATCCGCTTTGGAAGGACATATCCATGACAACTGTAAAAGCCACCCAACACTTTATTTTTTTACTTTTTTATTATCTTTGTAAAATAAAAAGCCTTAAAAGAATGGTTGAAAACCGCAAATTGCTGCTTTCAAATAAATCCAGCATAAAAAATCTGTTGATGTCATTTTATTGCATTGTAAATAAAGAGTAGTAAAACATTTCATGCTTTAATAAGTGAGGCACAGCTTAAAAGTTTTAAACAGCAATATAAAAATATAGTACAGAGCATAAATAAATAATATCTTTTCACTTCTAGTCAAATTTTGAAACCCTTGATGTTAGTTATAATTTCACTGGAGTGGAGGCACAAGTACATATGCTAATGTTCTGTAAACCCACAAAATCACATCACATAAGATTCAATAAGGAATTAAAGAAATCAAATTAATCACTCTTGTGTTAAATAAATAAGAATAGGTCAGACACCTGATTCCAAGATGTGCTGGGTATATAGAAAGCTTCTCTGCAATTACAGAAAAGTTTAAAAAGATTCACTGACTAAAGCACCTTGCATTTCAGATTAATTTCTACATAATATTTTGGTTTTTCATGAAAGCTTTAAAAAGTATATATGCACCATATATTTGAATAGATCTTGATGAAAGGGACCATATAGGCCTCTGAATAATGCACCATCAGAAATATCTCAGGATATACAGTGTCTTTTAAATTTGAATATTCAAGTATTTAAATTCTATAATGTTATATGGTACTTCCTCCTGAATGTTTCCTAGAAGTTCTCATATTGATTGTTAGAAACAGCCTTATTTTATAAGGAAATCCTAAGTTTCTGAAATCAAATTTAATATAATTTAGAACCTTCGTTCTTTTTTTTGTTTTTTGTGGTAGTTTTATATTTTTTTAACTTAGCAAGACTTCTGTGGTGAAATTTTTAAATATTGAAGGAGTTCACAGAACACTTTAAAGGGCCTTAGGATTTCTGACTCGCAATTCGAAGGGTCTTCACGTGTTTACTCTTGCTGCTCACTTTTCAAGGGGAGGGAAATTGTTGATCTGATAGCTCAAATCTGTATTTTGGAAAATTAAAATTACTCACATTCCTTTCAGCCTACCTCTGTATGCATTTTGTGGGGTGGGATGGAGTTGGGGAAGTGTCTTTCCAAGCAGAAGATTTAGATTAGCTCAGTGGAAATGTGCTCACATGGGAGCCACTAAGAATCCTGAGAAAGAGGAGTAGACATACTCAGAGGAGTACAGGCCGTTCAACTCCGCATTGGGCAGCTGGAGCCACACCTGGTCATTTTCTGTGAGATCGATTATGGTGCTTCCTGAAGCCTGATCTAGGTAGCCTTTGGAATATTCATCATAGGTGTACATTATGGGGGTGCCGTTCTTATACAGGCCTACCCAAGCGTGAGTCCCTTTCACATGCACATGGTAGGAGAAATAGTATATTCCTGGTATCTTACAGGTAAAGATTCCAGTTCTTGGGTCATAATGCTGTTGTCTGTTATACAAAATCTTATCAAATGGGATGGGAGTACCTACTGCTGGGTAAGCTTTGGAGAGAGTAACAGTAAAAGCAGACACAGGCATTCCTGTTACTCCCTGGTTGGCACTAGTAAGAGGCATCCCAGAAAGACCGGGCCTTTGTCCTGCCTTTACAAAGCCCTCGGGCATGGCTGCTTGACCTGGTGGGCCTGGGGGCCCCGGGGGCCCTGGGAGGCCAGGCTCTCCAGTGTGGCCTCTTGGCCCTGGAGGCCCTGGTGGCCCAGTGGGTCCGTTGAGGCCCTTAGTTGCTATGCCAGCTGGGCCAGGTGGACCTGGATTTCCTGGATCCCCTTTAGCTCCAGGGAATCCTGGAATGCCTGGTGGCCCAATGGGGCCTCTGGTACCTGGTATTCCAGGGATGCCTCTTGGACCAGCCTCACCATTGTGTCCAGGCACTCCCTTTGTTCCTGCTGGGCCCGTAGGGCCTGGGAGACCAGGAGGTCCTCCAACTCCAGGGTCACCTTTTGGGCCTGGTAACCCTGGGTTACCCTTAGGGCCATGGAGACCTGGTTCTCCTGGGTACCCTGGTTTTCCATCCAACCCAGGGGAGCCCCTTTCTCCCTTAGCTCCAGGGTATCCTGCAGGCCCAACTGGCCCTATCTCACCTTTAGGGCCTGGGAAACCGTGGCTGCCCGGGATGCCTTTTGGTCCTTGGGGTCCCATATTTCCAGGGGGTCCAGTCAGACCTGGCTCCCCAGGATGACCTGCTGGCCCTTGTTCCCCTTTGGCACCTGGAGCCCCTGGAAGGCCAGCAGGTCCTCTTTGTCCCTTCAGGCCTGGCAAGCCTGGTTTCCCAAAGCCAGGAGCCCCTGGGGGCCCAGCTATTCCTGGAGCCCCAGGGAGACCTTTTGTTCCTGGAATCCCTGCCTGGCCTGGGGCTCCAGGAGCTCCTGGCTTTCCAATGCATTCTGGTCCTCGTTCCCCAGGAGGACCTCGGGGACCTGGTAGGCCAGTTGGTCCCCTTTCTCCTGGAATACCCCGATCACCTTTGATACCTGGCTGTCCTGGGAACCCATTTTCACCTCTTTTTCCTACTCCAGGAGGACCAGGTGGTCCCATGGGACCCTGAGGGCCTGGAAGGCCCCTCTCACCTGGGCGGCCAGGAGCACCATATCCCGTTTCTCCTTTCTGTCCATTCACACCAGGGACTCCTGGTGCACCCTTTTCTCCAGGATAGCCCCTGGGGCCCTGAGCTCCTGTAGGTCCCTGTTGTCCAGGTTTTCCTGACACAGAAAGTCCAGCTGGGCCAGGGATACCAGGTGGTCCTGGTGGGCCCCGTGGTCCTGGTAAGCCAGCTGGTCCAATATCTCCTTTTGGTCCATATGGTCCTCTCTCCCCTGGTTTTCCTGGGAGTCCCGGCAAACCTGGCTTCCCAGTGGCCGATGGTCCCGGTGGTCCTGGCAATCCTGGCTCTCCTTGAAGTCCAGGACTTCCGTAGCCTGGTTTTCCTGGTGGTCCAGAAGGACCTGGTAGGCCTTGAGGTCCAGCAGGGCCTGGTGGGCCAGGAATACCTTGCTCTTTTCTTACTGGTATACCTAAAAGACACACCCAATACACCCACCCAGAGAGGGGGATAGTTAGCAACATTAAAGATAATCATTGCTTCTCAAAATATGAATTGAACTGGGACAGGATATTGCAGTGTCATTCGGTCCATTGTAGGCAGACCAGTCTGAAATGGTTTAGGTGATTTGTTTTATATGGTTTTAAAAAACACTGCTAGAGAAGATGGTTTCAGAAAACCATGGCTATCATAATACTTTCATCACATCTTAATGATCCATGAAATCAGCTGGGATTTTAAGAATTCTTCTAGAATAAGAGTGCAGTGGAGATAAATCTACCGTATTTGTTTTGGGAAAATTATCTACCTGGAAAAGAAAGAAAAGAAAAGCTATTTAACAGAAAATGCAGAAAAGACAAGTGCAGAATAAGTGAGAAAATGTTTAAGAACTATAACAATTTTCCCTCACAAAGCTATCCTATCAGACATAAATGAGAAATGGAATTAATTCTAGTTTACATCTGCCATGGCCCTGCTGAAAATAGTTTAGATTTAGGTTGATTTTCTTTTCTTTTTTCTTTTTTTTTTAACCTGAGAGTGCATGTGTGTATGTGTTTCAAGTTTAAGTCAATATACTCTCTGTTATTGACTTAAATTTGAAACAAAGAAGGAGTATATTGACTTAAACTTGAAACAAAGAATTAGAGAATTAGACATAATGGGTGAGGTACATAAAATAATATTAAAGTGCTTATCTAAATACAAATAAATATTGTTTGATTTCATAGAGCTTTGAGTTCATTTGACTCAATATACTGAACTTAAACACAAAAATCACATATTTAGTGCCTGTGATGTGAAAAATGCTATTGGGCCACAGGTGTGGAGAAAGCACAACATGTGTTCTGGAAGGGCTTCAGTCACAAACAGTAAAACAAGTGTGCACATGATAAGGGCTTTAAGAGGTGTCCAAGGGCTGCTTTGATCATTCAGAGGTGGGACATACCAGGCATGGTGGGCATTGGAATATAATATTATCAGTTCAGTCTTTTGGCAATAATCGTCATACGCATATACATAAAAAAATCATTATTTTTCAGAGAAATTATTTAATAGTTAGCAAAGATGATAATAAAATTACTTGATTTTTAAATCTCCTTGCAGAATTTTAATATAAATCATTTTCTGCTTAATAAATTTCAGAAACAATAGAATGCCTGCTTATATGATTTAGAGTCTTTTGGAAAATGGGTCATAGTAATGTAGATTTAGTAGATGTTACAGTGGTTGAATAGTTTAGCCAAAACCCTGAAAGTGACCTATAGCTATGACTTTTGAGCCATATCTTTTTTTTGTTGTTAGGAAAAAAATGATTAATATACTTAAACTGTAACTAAATCTATAATGGCTTAAAAAATCACACTGAAGACTAAAGGGGAATTAATAGTAAATGAATTGAAATGAATTGTAAATTGCCTTTGAAAACTTATTTTTATGGGTGTAGTTCCCTTTATTAGTTGTTGGTACACAAGTGTATTAAAATAAAAAATTTCTCATATTAATTGACTGGCACACAACAAGCAGTCAGCTGACAGTACTTGCTAGTATTATTCTCTTAGGTAAAGGTGTTCCTGAGATTTGAAAAACATTTGGTGTATATAACACACAGAGCAAATCATTAAAATACATATGCTGAAATAGGGAAACAATTGTTTTAGATTTAGGTATCTTTATATTTTGTACTAATTAAAGTTATATTTCAATTTGTGAACATTTAAATACATGGAGCTTTCCCATGGATTTTCAAAAAATGACATTAGGATAAAGACTATGAGAAAAGTAGTTTTTCAAAAAGATTTCCATATAAACACATATCTTATTGATTGACTTTAGTGTACATACAGGATATATGTATGAATGGATGCAGATACATTGCAAATAGAATAGATAAATAAATAAACCATTTCTTAATGGTTTGGAATAACATAGCAATTTTTTTTGCATTTTTTAAAAATGCAAATCATGTTAGACTGAGGTTTGCTTCAGAATCTGATTATAAGGATCATGTTCATACTAAAACTAATTGTCTTAGTATGACTGGAAATCTGTTTTACTCTTAAAGAGAAAAAACAAGTCAGTGAAAACAACTGCACTGGGCACCATTTGAGGCTAGAACTCCAATGTCAGGGTGATTTTTGTGGCTTGGAATGTTGTACTAATGGGTCCTTAACCTCTCAGTGCAAGAGTTTAACTTCTGTTTGAATCCATGGGGGACAGCCCCTGTTTGTAGCTTGCCAGCTGAAAAAAATTTCATTCGTTCAAGATTAGGGGGACACCATCCTCAAGGAAAAATGAGTACCAACTATTAAGTTTTTTAAATGGCACAAACTGAAATAGTGGTTGCATGTGTTGGACTGGCACCTGTGTGTGCTCACTAGCTGTGGAATCCTCTGCAGCATAGTTCAGTGTGTTTTGGCTGAATTTTCTTTCAGTCTGTGTTGAGCAGATATGCCTAGGAATTACATAGGAACTCTTTGAATTTCTGTTGTCAACTTAATGTTTTGCTTATATTACCTGTGGGCTTTTGTGTTTGTTACAATGTATTCATGCCTGCCAGTAGATGATAGTATATTTAAATTTCTACCTTGCATTATCAAAAAGAGACCAAGGTTAATAGTTAAAATATAGCTTCATTTGTTAACAAGATATTTTCCTTAGTTCTGTAAAAATAGCCAAAATGATACAGTATATTAAGGGAGGAAGATAGAAATATTTTTAACCTTATAAATGTGGTGTATTTTATTTTTAATTCAAGACTGTTGGTTATGATCTTGGTAAGGTATAAAAAAGTCTGAATTTATGGTCATAGACATTACTGAATCCAGTGATGCTTATTATAAAATTACAAATTGCATTTGTTGTCTTCAAGTAAAGACAAACAAGCATGTTTGTCTTTTTTTTTCTTTCCTAGTTTTATCTTGATTTAAATTGTGAGACATTCAGGAGTATCTGTTGTATACCTGTACATTTGTTTTTAAATATTAAACAGCCTTTTGTGAAATATTTTAAATTTCATCTTCTTAAAATGACAATCTTACAAGTTTCATGTGCTTGAAATGGTTTTTCTCAAAAGCATAGTATTTAAAGTTTATGACAAATATCTTTAGCTTTATTTATATGATAAAATATATAGCTAAAATGAAAAATATTATGGAGAGGAAATTTGAAGCCTATAATCAGTTTATATTATTTAGTAGATGTTTTATAGGCAGTTTGTGCCAGATGGCACTAAATGGAATTAGTGAGTATGAGGCCTAGACATTGCCCTCCTTTGAAAATCTCTTAGTACTTCACATATACAAGGTATTATCTCAGTACCCTTCACAGTAACCAAGAAAGCTGGGCAGATGAAGAATAGGTTCAAGGAGAAAGTTAAAACTTACCTAAGGCTATACCAGTAGAGTAGTAGTAGCAGAAGTAGAATTACAAGTAATAGAAGTAGTAGTATCAGTTGTACTAGGAATAGCAACACTTAAAGTACTTTACAGGTGTTAACTCATTTAATCTTCAGTACAGCCCCTTGAGATAGCTGATCCTTATTTTACAAATAAGGAAACTAAGGCACAGAGAGGATAAATAACTTCCCCTGAGGTCACACGTAACTGGTATGTGGCAGTTAAGTCTGCATTTTACCCCTAAATGATATTAAAAATGTGTAAGTAATTATGAGAATTTCTGCTTCATTTCCCTATTAAATTTATTCAGGGGGCATCAGATTTTATTTGATAAGACTCAGTTTTGTGTGTATTTATGGGCTAGTTGAATGGGTTTTTAGTTTAAGTATTTAGATATATAAACCTGCTACTCTGTTTAGACAATTGACAGTTCTTTTTTAATTTAAAATTTGTAAGCTTGATTAATTTTGATTGGATTAATATTTCTAGATTATGTGTAGTTATTCATGTAAAAACATCATTTAAAGAAAAAGATCTCTACACATAAAAGTTCTTCAGGTATATCTTTTTACTGTACTTTCAGGTGTATACTTTCTGCTGTACTTACTGTGCAAGGGATATTAATGTTCTTGAGTAGACCTACTTTTTTCACAGATCACTTTGTTGTAACAATTTGAGCTAATTGAGCAGTTGGAAAATAATTTTTGATAAAAGCATTTTGTTAAAGAGATCATTAAGATTATAGAAAGCATCCACCAACTGGTTAATAGAGCAAAGTATACAATTCAGTTTACCTTTACTGTTTATGGTGTGGGGAATGAAGAAGTGTGCCTTGATGTTGGGTAGTGGTCCTTTCATGCCCGTAAATGTAGTAAAGGACGGAACCAAGTTCAAGGACATTAGCAGCAGAAAGGCTATTTTTGGCAGCATATTCTCTGATGGATTCTGAAAAATATAAAAGAATAATTTTATACAGCTTTGTTAAGGACATGTTTTATTCTAATTTTACACAGATTAATTCTTCATACAGTTGTCTACTTTTTTACCTTATCCTATGTATTTTTAATATATTCCATAAACTGATGAGAGATCATTTTTTATTTATGTGAATATATGTCTTAGTTGTTTTTGGAAGTCACATTCAAGTTATCAAGTAAAAATAAATGATTTACAAAAAAAGAAACACATTATTATTGGATGTCTCTATTAAATAATTCAGGAACTTTGACATAGCCTGAAATAATCCAGTAGTTTCAAAATACACTAAAATTCAGATTAGAACAAATTTGTACAATATGGTTTTATTAGGACTATCTTATATAGACTGATACAAATAAAACTTTCTGAGTGTATTTTAGTAGAAAGCCATTTTTTAAAATCACAAAGCAAACCCAATAGTTAATTTACTGAAGCTTGTTTCCAAGCAAGCTAACATGGAAGTCCACCAGCGAGCATCAATTCATAGACTTGCCTGGGTGCTGGGAGTTCCTGGAGATAGTGTCTTGGCAGCTTTCTGAGGCCTCCACTGGTCAGGTGAGCAATGCAGAAGGTGCCTCTCCAGAGCTGCCCTGTGGTATTTATACTGTTTTTCCTTTGCTGCATGAGGTTACCCTGAGCTTAAGCTCCTCCCCTTAGAGGTGACAAGCACTAATTATGGTGGAAAGTTCTATTGGGCAGGCACACAAGATCAGGTAGGGTTCTCTTTTTCCTTGTTTTCTTATTGAAAAATAAACTCTTTGTCTTAAATATATGTTAATAGTTTTAACCATGTACCATATTTTCCTATGACTTTATTTTAGATATTATTACTCCAGTGTTTAGGCTGGTTCATGATGGGATGATCATACCCCATTTTTATTTTTGAAAAACACATTCTTGTGTTTACTTGGTTGAAAATATGTGGCAGTACACAAAAGTAGGTGAAGAATTCTCTTGGGGCAGGGGATGCAGATTTAAACCATCATCTAAATTCTTCAGTTATTATGTAAAGTCATCAATGTGTCCATTAATGTTTCTAAATTTTTATGAAAATAACTTATTCCAATTCTTAATTATTTTTAGCCTTGAGAGAAAGAAACAAAATGGTGAAAATTTGTTTGTATTTCAGGATTTTAGTGTAAGCCCTCAGAAGTTAATAAGAGAAACTTAAAAGTATGATAACATATTAAATATTTTAAATTTTTGCACATTAAATATTTAAAATTTTTCAGACAGAAGCAGGCCATCTGTGAATTTGACAGTACAGTTGGCAGTATAATTACCCTGAAGAATTTAGACTCTTTATTCACAACACTATATACAGTGTTGAGTAAATGGCTGCAGATTTTCTTGCTTAAATTTGGATTTTACTTTAGAGTTGCAGTAGAGTTTGCAACAGCCCCTTAACTTGATAATCTCATATTATGTTTATTTACATAAGGTTGCTGTGTAAATTTCAGAAGAAAAAAACATTTTCAAACTGCTTTCAGCTTTTTACAGTATCATTGGCTTACCTTGAAATTTCCTTTAGGGATCTTGAATTATCCCAATTAGAAATATTGTTCCCCAAAGGTAGAAGTAAATGTTCATGTTAATTTCAGTAGTTAGGTATTCTTTAACAATGTTGGGAGACTTTTAAAATCAGTTTTCAAGATCCTAAAAAATCTAGTAAAGGCAGGAAGTTGAGAGCTCAAATTTTGTGTCTTATTTAATTTCCTCATTTCAAATCTAAATCAAATTGACTGTACAGGTGAACTGGGTGAGAATAAGAATTCCATTCACAAACATAGATACATCATTGTTGAATCTCCACAGAATTAAAGTAGTATAGATTCGGGATTGATCAATAATTAAAATAATTGAATGTTTGATGAATGAAATAAGGGTTTGTCCTCTTTCGTTTCCCTTCCCCCTCTGTGTAGGCAATTTTCTGTGTGTATATAACAAGCCTCTTGTAGAAACGTAAGTGGATGACTCCTCTCACCTCCTCTTTTTCTCCTTCCACTTTTAAGCCTTTTGTTCATTGCCATATTAAAAAAATCTACCTTGTCATATATGTCTCTGTATAATACAGATGCACATGAAAAATAAAGCTCTTATATCAGTTCAAATTAACAGGAGAATTGGAAAGTTTATATTGTAATCATTCTTTCGTCATTTGGAAATTATGTATTGAATAGCTTTTGTAATTATAGTATGTACTCTACTATATCTGTAAGAGATCACAAAAGATAAGTGAGAGAAAACAGCTGCCTTCTATTTGCTTATGGTTCATTTGGACAAGATTTTGAAAAAGTAGGTGAGGTGACATTATGGATGCTCTTGAATGCTAGTTGAAGAATTTGTTTTGAAAGGAATTATTAGAAATACATATTTTAGTATTTACATATGTTTATAATTGAGACTGATACCCTGTTGGTTATTGTTCATGAGAACATTCAGAAGATTAATTCTAAGCTCTTTGTACCTAAGCGCCTGTGTAGAACATTTGTTCATCTGTGGCTACTCCAATAATTTTCAGAGCTTTTTCTGTTTTTTCATCAACACAATGAAAAGTTTGGACGAGGTGGTTTATAAACTCCTCCCAGCTTTAAAATTAGATTATTCTACTGCTTAAGGTATTCTGCTGCTCCCTGTGGTCAGATGGTAGACTTGGTTTCATGTAGTACTTATTAGAACTGAAAAACAAAAATCCATACCAGGTGGTTGCATGCCTTCTTTTTGGGATATGTAAATATATGTGAGTATTTGTCATTCTGTATTCCCGTTTAGCTTTGGAAAAAAGTGGTGTCTTTATTGGATAAACCTTGGATGCACAACCCTTTTTGCAAATAGTGTGCTTATTTCAGCACAGGGAATCTGACTACTGTTTGCTTTGTTACTCACATAAGAAGCACTGTCTTGTCCAAGACAGATTGTAGAATCAGAATATTTGCTAGCCACACCCCACCCAATTTGTGTATTTAAAACTTTTTATTCTGGGTGTTTACTTGTCGCTGTTGGAAGTGACTAGTCTGTGGCTTTATGAAGGAAATCCATTCCACTTAAAACAGAGAGCCGTGCTCTTTAAACTCAGTAACCTGAGTGATTTTTTTCATATCAAATATTAATGATGTTTTTTGCAAATCTAGCAATGAGCTGCTATTAGGCTTGCCCATTCATTTATATATCCCTAGATCATGATTAATTCACCAAAAATTTCTTGAGTACCTTTTAAGTGTCAGGCATTGAAATAAATATTGGTGAATAATGCATATTCCTTACCTTTAAGGTGTTTACACAGTGGTTCTCAGCCTCTTTTCCTCACTCCTGAAGTACTGAGGGGTGTGATACAATTCCTTCAATCTTTGGGGTTCATTAAGATAGTGGTAGTTTAGAGACTAAATTTTGAAAAAGCTCCTCAGGTAATCATGTAAGTTTGAATGTATAGTCTGATATCAGTGTTCTGTTACCAGCTTGCTAATATTAGCTACATAATATTTTGTTGTTTATGTTCATATGGTTTTTAAACTTTACTGTAGGAAATGGTAGCCTTATACAGAAATAGGGAGAATAGTTACAATGAATGCCTATGTACCGATCACCTGACTTAAACTAATCTCAATTTACTGTCACTCAATCTTAATTTCATTTACCACCACTCCAAATTTTGACGCAAATCCAATATATTATAACAATTCATTGGTGAATATTTCCACATATTTCTCCAGAAGATACAGGATCCTTTTTCTTTACAATA
The DNA here is from genome assembly GCA_963574885.1 of Lepilemur ruficaudatus. Taxonomy (NCBI): domain Eukaryota; kingdom Metazoa; phylum Chordata; class Mammalia; order Primates; family Lepilemuridae; genus Lepilemur; species Lepilemur ruficaudatus. Next base: position 9,011 of record CAUYRT010051734.1, on the reverse strand, counting down.
TCTTCATCATATTTTAAAACGTTAACCATTTCTTAATATCATCAAATGTTTTAGTCTACATTTACATTTCCCCAGTTATCTCTCTTATGTGTGACACATACATATATGCACACAGAAACATATACATAGATGCACATATATAATATACATGTAAACACACATACATATCATATATATTTTTATGGATTGGTTTGAGAAATAATTATATTTGAAATCCACCTCTCCTTAAACCATATTTACTCTCAGTATTGACACAACAGAATTCTTGTACATTTTAATGCACACCCTGTGTGCATCAGTATAACAATATTGAACTGCTTTTAAAATGCATGTGACATGCAGTGTTGATAAGTTTATCAGAATTTTAAAAAACATTTCATATGACAATGAAGGGCACTACCAGCTTTTAGAATGTGTTAATTTTACTAGTTTTTCAATTGAAAAGTACACATGTGGATTATGTTACGAGCTGTGGTTCTTTAGATATTTCTTGTCGTGGGGGGAAAGAGGGAAATAGCGATTTAACTTTGTTTTACTTAAAATGCATTGTAAATGTTAAGCCATCTTCTTCAAAGTGAGGGCCATTTGTATAAAAGTTATCTGTCTTTGAGACCTAATACAGCGCTTGAGTTTTCTGTCAGTCATTTTTTAAATAACATTCCATGATTATTACTCTAGTTAGATCTGATTCAACTTTGTCTTCAGATTGGACTTGCATTTATTGTTTTCTCTGTGTCAGGTGTTTTGCTTTTCTCATTTGATCCTCAAGAACCTTATGTGATAGATATTGTCATTCTTATTTTGTATGTAAGGAAACTGAAGCTCAAGAGGTTAAGGAATTGCACAGGTTCATAAAGCCAGTAGGTGGCAGAGCAGAGAGTAGAATGCAGCCATCTTTGGACACCACGTTCAAAGGCTACATTGGCATTTTCCACAAGAGCATGCTCTCAGGTATTTTTAAGTATTCCTCTTTTGTTTAATTTCCTCTGATTGTTACCTAACGCCATCAGCTTATGCTCATGTTCCATCCCTTATAAACTATAGCTGAAATGCTGATGTAGCAGGTATATATCACTTAGTTAACGTATTTTCTCAAGGTAGGAGCATCTTCTTTGCTCTTCTGGCCACATCAGACCTAGCTCCCTTTTCAGCCTTACATTGCTGCTTTCCACAGTTTTCAAGAACAAGGACTATTTTTTTTTCAATACTTAAAATTAGGAAAACTTTGCTACATACATAGAATAATAATTTTTTATACTAATGGCAAAGAATATTAATACAATGAACACGTTGTGTATCTGCTACCCAGCAGAAGAAACCTACATTACTATTATTTTTGAAGACCCTTTGTTACCTCCCTGACTGCATTCCCTGTGTTTCCTGTAAGGGTAACTGTGCTGACTTATGAGTCTGTTATTGTTATTCCTTCTGTCTTTATGGAAAGTATACCTACCACTCCATCTCCCACCCCTAAAAACACACATATATCAATACATATCCCACAACTTTTTTTTTTGCATGTTTTTAAACTCTATATTTAAAAGGAATTATACTGTATGTGTGTGAATCTATAACATGCTTCTTTGATACAACATGTTTTTGAGATTTATCCATACTGATGTGTGTGGTGAAGGTTTATTCATTTTTCACTGCTCTATAGTTTCTCATGGTACAAGTTTAGCTTGTACCATAGGATATTTAGCTTATTTCTACTTGCTGTTAAAAGTAGTGCTGCTTTGAACGTTTTTGTACACATTTTCCTGGCTACATGCAAAAGAATCTTTCTAGGGAATAAACCTATAAGTGGAATATTGAGTATACATATTTTTCCACTTTACTGGCTAATTCCAAATTGTTTGCTAAACTCATTTTATGTTTTTGCCAGCAGGATAACTACTTGATGTCATCTAAATTTCAAGGTTTGCCAGTCAGTAGTCGTGAAATGCTATCTTATTAGATTTTTGTTTATATTCCTGATTCTAATGAGGATGAACATATTTTCATGTTTATTGGTCATTTGAGTTTTCTCTCAAATGCCTGTTTGTACCTTTGCCCATTTTTTAGCAAATTTTCTTTTTTGTTGTTGATTTTTTAGCATTCCTTACATATTTTGGACATTGATTTTCATTAGTTATATGTGTTACAGATATTTTCTTTCAGTTTTTGACTTGTCTTTCACTCTCTTTATGGCATCTTATGTGTTATGTGCTGCTATCATCTAGCCAAGAAAGATTCTGTTTTTTAAAATAACTCATTGAGACCCAATAAATTATTTGTTATTCTTTTCCCAACTTTCCATTGGGGCTCCACACCATTGTATATTCTATAAAATATTGGGCACCTCTGTGAGAGATAGTAGAGAATGTTTCACTAAGTTTTTCTTTTTGATGGCCTTCCTTTTTCTAATAGTATAGGTAATCATTCTTTTTATATAATTTGCAATTCTAAGTTTACTTGCAAAGTTTCTACATAAATCACTAACAGAAGTTTATATCAACATTTGAATTCAAAAAAAGTTACTTTTCTTCATATAAATAGTGCCACATTTTCCTTTTTGGAGTTTCCAACAGGACAATGTTCCCAATTGAGGATTATGGTCAGCATTGAATTACAGATTCTTATACATGGTTTTAAAGATTCGTTACTTCTCATTTTCTTTTAAAACTAATTTGTAGTACATGATACAAATGGAATTGACATAAGGATCGTATTTCGTAATACTTTGATATTTACAAAACTTTTTTGTGGGGACTGGATGTCCTTTCTAAAATATTAAACTAATATTAGTACAGCTCACAGGTGTTCCATTTTTATTTTTCATAATTTGGCCAATTTTAGTAATTTAATTGTAAAAGACAAGAATACCACAAAATCTGTTTTATTAAACTCTATTTTTTCTTTTTTTAAAAAAAAACTTAAACAAATTTGTAACTTGCCATATTCTTAAGAAAAGGTAGTAGAGGTTACATTGAGTTGGGGGGAAAAAATTAATAATGTAAAAACCAAAACAGCCTAATTTGAAAGTAGCTCTTGTTTAGGTACAGGTTTTGTATTTTATATGTATTTTATATATTATCAATGCCAGTTCTATGCTCAAACTTATTTTTTACTCTTAAAACGTGTTAAATGAATTTCTAACATTTGATAATTTTGTTGAAATTTGTTAGAACTGAAAACAAACATGTACAGGGAAATGAGATACTTAGTTTATAGTGTGTAATTAGAACTGATTTTTGTGCTTACAATCAGAAATGTCTTTAGAGACCCTGGCATCTTGATAGAATGAAAGCTTAAAAGAGATTCACAGTACTGGCTCAGAGGTAAGCAGGAGGGAATCAGTGAAATAAATTCATAACAGGTACAATGCACACTATATGGGTGATGGGCACACTTATAGCTTTGACTGAAACTGTGCAAAAGCAATTTATGTAACCAAAATGTTTGTATCCCCGTAGTATTCTAAAATTTAAGAAAATTCATAGTGTTCTTCCAATTTTGAAAAGCATAATTTGGCACTGCTTTTCTTGTTTCTTTTCACTGCTTGCAAACTGCTTCCGACTGCTGAAGATGTAAGCTTCTGTTTTTTTGTCAATTCTGAACGATATTGTCTTGTTCTAAAAGCCTTTGTGCTGTATATCCTAGTTTTTTCACATATTTGTCAGTCTGAGTACAGGGAAATCAAGCAAATTCCCCAAAATCTAGATTAATTTAGAATATTGTTTCATGGTGGGAAAATTTGGTATATAAAAACATAGACGTTATGGTTTATACTTTATATACGTCATGGTTTACATCATATGTCTTAAATACATTATGGTTTATACTTGGAAGAAGACTATGGTTCTGTCATAAACATTTTGCTATTGCTATGACATTCCTGGAGGCAGGATTTTATTATTTAGAATAATACTTAGAAGTAATATCAAAATATGTGTTAAATCTGCCCCTGGAATAGATAATAACTGAAGGGATTTTTAACGAATTTGCGTAACATTAAAAAGGATAGTACGGCATTTTCCCATCTATTTATTTTAATTTTTTTTGTTCAGAATGAATCAGTTCTACTACTTACAGTATTTTTTTCTGTGAAAATTTTCAACAAGTTACACTATCCTTGTTAGCCATAGTTAAGGAATGAAAGTATGCCATTTTTAACTGCTATTAATTTAGCATTTTGCTTTGCCACATATTTAAGTGTTTGATATATTAATATAATTTTTTAAAGATAGGTGATCATTTTATGGATAAGCCTAGGAAATAAATCATTCATTCAACAAAATTAACTATAGTAATTCATTTCATATAATCAAGTCAAGAAAGATTATTGCCGTTATTAATTGCAACATTGCTTAATTTATGATAGCATTTGGTTGTAATGTGCTTTCTCTATTAGATTTTAATCTATAACAAGTAGTAAAATATTTGTAACCCATTATGAAAATGCAGATATGAATGGAATGTCTTAAACCTTTTTATAACTTGAGAAAAACTTAGAGAGATTAGGAGCTTTTTCATTATGGTTTTTCACACTCATTGCCAAATAAATATAGTCATTTTTATTTTTATAATGAAACTATCTAGAGCTTAGTTTTTAGTGGTATCGTCCACTCTGCATTCATATATTTGGATTTCCTGGGGTTTTATATAATTGGAATCCTTTTTCTTACAAACTATGAAAGCGAGCATATTCATGTTACAACATTAAAATGTAAGCTTAAAGGAGAACACCAACCTCCAGTCACATATACTAAACTGCTAAATATATTTATTGAACTGTTTTTCCTGGTTTCTGTATTTCTTTAAATATAATATAAGATTCTATGTTTAGAACTCAAATATTTGGGTGTATTTAAATTAACCTTGACTTCCAATAAGCTAGTAAATAGACTCTTAGAGTTTATTTGTAATCCACACCAGACTTTGGGGCAACTGTTTCTTAAACTTCACACCAGTAACATAATCCTTCAGGGCACTGGGTGTGATAGCAGGAAGTAAACCGGAGTGGTGAGCCAATGGCATGTATCCCTGACGACTTTGAGCTGGTTCACCATATCCCAGCCACAAATATGCATGATAGGAGAATGAGAGCTCTGTTTGGCACGTAGTACAGAAAGAGACTTTTTCAAACGAGGGATCTTAGGCTGATGGCACTGACTGTTCTCTGTACAACTTTTTCGAACGTACTGGATTTGTTTTAAAATGTGCTAGTTGCTAACAGTGAAGAAATGATCTGAGGGAAAAGGATTCAGCTAGAGTACGAACTTGAAATAGTCTCAGTGTGAATAGATATATCAGTCATAGATTTGATTCTTACATCAGATTGACACATGAGAAATGGAATGCCTTTTAAATCTAATACATGAGCAAAGTTATGGGACATAAAAGCTTCCTTTGAGTTTCTGTCTTGAAGCCTTATAATGTATTGAAATCTTTAAACTGTCTTCACTCTGCAAAGTATTATGTTACAGAGGACAGTCATTACCTGCTTACTATTAAATGTTTCCAAGTGAATTTGTTTAGAAAGATGAGATACGAAGTGAATGGGCAACAAACTGTTTGGCTTATCAACGTTTTTTAACATTTATGTAATGGTATTTAGAACAGCCAACCACTTCCCAGAGTTTTGCATTTGCCAGTTATTTTAATTTGGTATGCAATCTATTATACCATTTTCACAGAGCACGGTACCAGGCAGAAGTTTTCCCTTACTTATTTCTGGAGAGTAGCATAGAAGAAAGGGGATGCTCTCCTCCTTTCTGTCACAGTTAACGTGCACAGTTACCAGCCACATGTCCTACAGCCTGACTTATTCATTATGGTTACAATTAGTACTGATTAGAAAAAATGTTCATACTTGTGCAGTGGGTGTGTTGGGCAGAATTTGAGGCAGGGAGAATCCCTGGAGTATGATAAAGAAATATAATCTGAGATTTGAAACCAGTATATGATTAAAAGGGAATCAAACATATAAAGAGTTATCCAGGCTTCAGGAAAACATTGGCTATGTACTTTTTGAGTAGGTGGCAACAATTGGTGATTTTAGATAACTTGCTAAATGGACCTGATCATACTTTGACTTCTCAAGTTCAGATGAAAGAAACAAAAAGGAATTTCTCAGAAGCTACATGACATAAGTAAATAATTGGAGCTGCTTCACTCAAAATGGGGAAAAGAAATCCCTTTGCGTTAAAGTTAAGAAAATTCTTAGCTGGCCAGTTGGAAACTTTCTTTTTAAAAAAGAAAGTGTGTGCCAAGGGGGAGGAAGAAGTTAAACAAATTATGTGGTTAAATGAATTAAATAAGAATTAAGTCTAGGAGAAATATTTACTTTATCTGACTCTTATAGTTTCCTCTAGTTATGATGCAGTATAACTTATGTTTCTTAAACTTCAGTATACTATAAATTCTTGTTGATCTATGTTGTTTAAGCTTTGTGGTATTCAAACTGAATAGAAGGTCCAAAAATAGACCCAAAGGGACTGGGAAATTCAGTATATGATAAAGGTAGCATTTCAAATCAGTCAAAGACAGATTATTCAAAAAGTGGTGTTTGACCCGTGGATAGGCATCTGAAAAAATAAAGTTGTACTCTGCCTCACACTTAATACCAAATTAAATTCTATAGAAATCAAAGATCTAAGCATTAAAAAAGAAGTATCAGTAGAAAATATGGGAGAAGATATATACTCATTTTTAATCCTGGAGTCAGAAAACCTTTTGAATTATGATCTCAGACCCAAAACCATGAAAGGTAAGATGTATGAATCTGACAACATCAAAAAACATTCTGCATATAAAGAGAAGTACAAGTAAAATTAAAAATAGATGACAAACTGGAAGAAAAATTTCCAACTCATGTAATCATCTTAACATAAAACAACTTTCTTTAAAAATTATTAAAAACAGAAAACCCAACTGAATAATGGACAAAGGATGTCCACAGTTAAAAGAAAAGGAAATACAAATGGCTTTAAACCTATGCAAAGATCTACGATTTCACTTGTAATAAAAAATTGTAAATAGAAACTACTGTAAGAAGTGTAACTTTAAAATTTTCCAGTGCACATGCCATTTGCCCAAGAATTCCATCTCTAAGAACTTACCCTACAGATACAGTTGCATATGTGCAGATGATGTGTATAGTTATTTATTACACCATTGTAATAGCAGAAGGAAACTGTCCAAATATTCATTAGTAAGAATTAGCTACATTTTTTTACATCTGTACAATGGAACATTAAGTAATCATTAAAAAGATGGAGGTACCTCATTATGGACTATGAAGAGACTGACCTCCAGAACATATTTAGTTGAAAAACAAGTCCATACATATGGAAGTAACATTCATCAGGTATTGGGCAGGTGAGAGGGAAGCAGAGGGGATGGGTAAATTCACACCTAAGGGGTACAGTGCGTGCTGTCTTGGGGATAGGCATGCTTGTAGCTCTGACTCAGGTGGTACAAAGGCAATGTATGTAACCAAAGTGTGTGTACCCCCATAATATTCTCAAATTTTAAAAAATTAAAATTAAGGTGAGGGGTCTGGGCATTTCACAGACATCCTACTGTACGAAGTCAAACATTAAACTTCAGCAAACAATAGAACTTTAAGAAATGTTTCACCAAACACTGGCCTAGACTGGGGTAAAATCTGACTCTGAAAATCATTTTCATTTCCGTGAAATTAACGTGGTCCAAGAATAAAAGTCCACAAATTGGCAAAAAAAGAAAGAAAAGAAAAGAAAAGAAAAAGAAGTGTATAAAATAGATTATATGGTATACAGCACTTGTGTAAAATACATACACATAGTTGATAAATATGTAATGCAGAATATCTCATATACCGTATGTAAGGATAGACAAGAAACTACCAGGAGTGTTTGTCTTTTGGGATGGGAATTGGGTAGATTGGGGCAAAGGTGGAAGGGAGACTGATTTTTCATTGTATGCCAATTTTTACCTTTTGAATGTTGTATCATGTACAAGCATAATCTATTCAAAATATATCATGTTATTTTAAATCCTTATAAAAAGACAAAAAGCAAAAGAGAAAATCATGTAGCATTTGTTTTCATTGCAATTTATCATAGTTGCCATCCAAAGATTGCCTACTTTTTGGAGTATTTGAATACAGTGGTAAACAACTATAATCCAAGTTATATTTAATATATATATTTTTTTGTTAGTATTACTCAATCTTACATGGTCTTAGGACCATTATTGTGAATATTGATTTCATAGTACTCTCAAAATGACATATTAGTTAATGGAAGTATTAATATGGTAAAAGTTTATTATGTAATTTTTTAAAACATCAATTTTTTTGTTAAGAAATGACTAACAGTTGCATGGCTCATATAACAAAGTCATTAATCACTGAATGGTTTTTTAAAGAAATTTTCTAAAAAGCTTCTGCACAGCAAAAAAAACAATCAACAGAGTAAATAGACAACTGACAGAGTTGGAAAAAAATTGTTCACAAATTATATGTCTGACAGAGTGTTAATATCCAGGATCTATAAAGAACTCAAATCAGCAAGAAAAAAAAACAAATCATCCCATTTAAAAATGAGCAAACAATATGAACATTTCTCAAAAGAAAATATACAAATAGCCAACAAACATATAAAAAAATGTTCAACCTCACTAATCATCAGGGAAATGTAAATTAAAAACACAGTAAGATACACTCTACCCCAGTCAGAATGGTCATTATTAAAAAGTCAAAAAACAATGAATACAATGAAAAGGAAATGTTTGTACACTGTTGGTGGGAATGTAAATTAGTACAACCCCTATGGAAAACAGTATGGAGACTCCTCAAAGAACTAAAGTAGATCTATCATTTGATCCAGCAATCTCACTGCTGGGAATCTACCCAAAGGAAGAGAAGTCATTACCTTATATCAAAAAGACACCTACACTTGAATGTTTATTGTAGCACAATTCACAATTGCAAAGATATGGAATAAACCTAAGTGCCCATAAATTCATGAGTGTATAAAGAAAAT
>CAUYRT010051732.1:0-10365 GCA_963574885.1 Lepilemur ruficaudatus | reverse complement strand
TCTGGGCTAGAGTGGTATAGCATCAGCCTAGCTCAAAGCAACCTCAAACTCCTGGGCTCAAGTGATCCTCCTGCCTCAGCCTCCCAAGCAGCTGGGACCACAGGCATGCATGACCACACCCAGCTAATTTTTTCTATTTTTAATAGAGATGGGGTCTCACTCTCGCTCAGGCATATCAAGAACTCCTAACCTTAAGCAACCCTCCTGCCTCAGCCTCCCGAGTGCTAGAATAAAAGGCATGAGCCACCGCACCTAGCCAACACAACGTTCTTAAAAACAAATTGCAACTACAACACAAATACAACAAACATAGTACAAAATAACAAACATAATAACCAACAATAAAATGACCAGCCATGACAGTTTACACCATCTGGTCTCGTGGTTTTATTTGTGTCTAGAAAATGTTATTTGGTGAAAATTAGTAAAGAGTTCTTCTTTATATTTTATATTTGTTCAATTCTGAATAAAATATACCAATATAACACAGCTTATAGCTGACCAGATTTAAGTATGCCATAAGTCAAATGATGACGTATCACTATATTATTTTATAACAAAAATAATTAGTTTTATTCCATCACTATCAAGAGTTTCAGGTGTATTGTTCATTACTGAAAATGTAGGTTACTAAATCTCTAATGTTCAAACAGTCTAAAAACCCTTATGGAGACTCTTTTCTTCAGACTACACACCAGTTAACCTAAATGGATTATAAAAGCCTTATAGTTGGTAGGGAAAAAATTATGATAAATACAAGCAATATTTTCTAATAAAGATGAACGGTAATTGAAAAATTAATGTTACATTTAAAATACATTTCTGAATATTGTACACAGCAATGAAGCACTTTAATTAAAAAACAAGTTTAAACCATACTTAATCATTCATCTTTCTTCCTTGCTGCCAACTTCCTTCTATTCTTAAAACATATGAAGCAGTTTGTATTATTTCCCCAAACAATAAAACCATTCATCATAATTTCACAATATTTATTGCTAGTCTTTAAAGATAATTTATGTTTCCCAACTTAGATTAATTACCAGAAACCTGCAGAAGCTAAATCTACACATTCGACACTAGTATAAAAACACAGGTAAGTCACGAATAGGATAGTATCTGCCAACTGTCATTTTAAGCACTGAAAGTGGTAATCAATAAATTGGTAATTTGAAAATTGATCATTATAAATTTACTATATTTGTGATATTCACAGATTATAAACTAATTTAAAACATCTAGCAAGGGCTGATAAAATCCAAAAGTACCGGGCTAATAACCGCGCTTGTAAGTAAACTAATATTTCTGGAATATCTAATGTATGCCAGGCAGTAGGCTAAGTATTTCACCTACATTATTTTATCATTACAGTATCAATAGGTATCATATTACCAATTTTGCAGCAAGGAAATGGGCTCTAAGAAACCACACAACTACTAAGTAGCAGAGATGAGCTGAAAGTAGAAACAAATTCTACTGAAATAAAATTGAAAGAATGAAAACAGTTTTTTTAAAAGACTGTTCAAGGGAAACAGTTTTTAGATGACTTTCTTAAAGAAATAATTGCCATTTACAACCACTCTTTATTCCCATAACAAGATCCAAATTTGCTTTGCAGAACTTTTCCTTCTATACTCTTAATCCATAAATTTCAAGCAGTACTCTTATCTCCAGTTTTGGGAGTAGGTGTAGAGCCCAAACCAAGCCAAAGCACCTATCTAATGTAACATAATAACACACCTGATTTGGGAGTCACTAGAACAGATGCACAAAAAAAAGTGAGAAGGATATAATAGCTGATTGTAGCTACCCTACCTCCAGGAGACAGTATCCTATTTGTAAATGGAATTAATACCAAGGAACGAGCTAACAGTTGAAAAAGGTCCAAATAACATTATTTGAATCACTTGATCAAGCTTCACCGAAAATCAGCCATACCATGATCTTTTTAGATATGACACCCAATAAACTTCCATTTCCTTAATCGAGATCGAGTTGGGGTTTCTGTCACTTGCACAATGCACATGTCAATAAAAATGTAATGGTGTAATTCATCACCAGAAATCAAATAATGCATTTAATTACAGAATCTTTAAAAAAAAAAAAAAACATGAATCAAGGAACCATTTTCAGTACAATCATCCTTCAGTCTCTGTGAGGGGACTGATTTCAGGAGTGCCTGCGGGATACCAAAATCTATACATCAAGTTCCACAGTGGACCCTGCCCAACCTGCAGGTACAAAAAATTGGCCCTCTCCTCCCTATACACAGATTTCTCATCACTTGAATACTGTATTTTCCATCGATGTTTGCTTGCTGATGGTGAACCCACCATATGGAGGGCCAACCGTATTTATAGAAAAAAATCTACATACAAGCAGACCCACATAACTCAAACCCATGTTGTTCAAAGGCCAACTGTATTTGCTTACAACCTACGCACATCCTTCCCTATACTTTAAACCATCTCTAGATTATTTACAATACATAACAGTGTAAATGCTATGTAAATATTCATTATACTATACTGTTTAGGGAATAATGACAAGGAAAAAGAGTGTACATGTTCGGTATTGATGTAATTTTTTCCCCTAATATTGTTGCTCCACAGTTGGTTGAATCCACCAATGCAGAACTCACAGACACAAAGGGCCTACTGTATTTCAAAAAGCTCAATGGAATTGTACATTAACCTAGAATAAGGCCACTAAAGCCTATTAAAACTCCAAGTTCTGGCAGGGTGTGGTGACTCATGCCTGTAATCCTAACACTTTGGAAGGCTGAGGTGGGAAGAACGCTTGAGCCCAGGAGTTCAAGAGCAGACTGGGCAACACAGCAAGACCCAGTAACCACAAAAAATAGAAAAATTAGCTGGGCATGGTCGTGTACGCTTTTAGTCCCAGCTACTCAAGAGGCTGAGGCAAGAGGATTGCTTGAGCCCAGGAGTTTCAGGTTATAATGAACTACAGTGATGTCACTGCACTCTAACACAGGCAAGAGTGAGATACCATCTCAAAAAATAAATTAATTAAAAAAAATAAAACGCAAAGTTTCTTTTGACTGAATCATTCAAGATGAAAATTTCAATTATCTTTTGTTTTAATTTGAATTCTAAATGAAAATACATTTTCATATATAATCTGTAATGTAAAATTAGAAAAAAAAAGGACCGTTATTAGTACTTTTTAAATATAGTCTATTTGGTGGACAATCTCTTTAAAACACAAATCTCAGTAAATTTTTCAAAAGGAACTGCAATGTTACTTTGAAATATACTCAATAAGACAATTCACTCATTTACTACACAAGCAATTCCTGACTAACCCCTTAATTTGTGACTGCCTTTCTATCTTTCTTCCCCGAGGCTACTCAGCTTTCTGAGACTTCAAACAAGTAGTCTAAGTTAATGGCACCACCTAGTGTCCTATACTGGTCACTATCTGACTCACTGCCTTCCACTTCCTTTTGCTGCTGAAGGACACGGGCCAGTTTTCTCCTATTGTTGTTCTGTCTTTAATAAATTCTTCTAAAAGCCATTTCTTTCTCATTCATATTTATATATATTCATATAAACGTTCACATATATCTCCTCACATCCCTCTCAATAATTGTCCTGATACTTGAGGAATACCCATTTAGTATGCCCTTACTCTTTGCCAGGTACTTGGTGCTTAACCTCCATTATCATCACAAATGCTTTGTAAAGCTAATACTATTAATAAAAGTATACCTAGATCTCAGATCATTGGACAGGCAGTGTGACTCAAAAACCGGCTTGCATAATTACTACCCATGACCCATGCTGCTATTTTTTAAAATTCTTTTCATACAATGGCCAAACCATAATTCCAATTTGTAACACTGGTAGTAAATGAATCAGTTATATCTCTGAAGAAAACAAATGGCATTAAAAGTGAAACTTAGATTTAGAAAAAATTAGGCTCAATATACCACTTGAAAGTATCTAGAAGTTCTGACTTTCAAAAAGTTATTAACTTTTTTTCATTTTTTGGTAATTAAGCTAAGCTTTTCTCAAATACCATCACAGAAAAAAATGTTCTTGTTCACGTCAGCTAGTTGGACTAATGTACTAATTACAATCTTCTAGTTTATTGTCAGTTAAATCAATTTTGGGAGAAAGGCTTAGACCTAACCACCTGTTCCTTTCCTTTTAAGAAAGTTCAGATGAAATATTGATATACGGATAAACAGACCAATGTAACAGAATTAGAACCAGAAACTGACCCCCCGCATAAACAGAAAACTTGATATATGACAGGGGACTTTTCAAAAAATTATGCTAAGATAATTGGTTATCCATATGCAAAAAAAACTCAATCCCAAACTCCAGCTCACACAATACACAAAAATTATATTCAACTGGATAAAAGATATGTGTAGAGCACATATGTAGAGCACATACAGGAAACTCTTTGACCTTGAGGTAGGAAGGAATTTCTTAAACAAGGCAAAAGAGCATAAAGCATAAAAGAAAAAGATTGGTAAATTTAATTACAGTAAATTTTAAAACTTGTGTGGGGCAAAAGACACCATAAAGTTAAAGACAGGTTACACACTAGGCACAGATATATGTAATAAATACAATCAAAGAAGCAAACCTGTAGTCCCACATACTTGGGAGGCTGAGGCAGGTAGATCAATTGAGCCCAGGAGTTTGAGTCCAGCCTGGGCAATGTAGTGAGACACTGACTCTATACAAAAAATTTTTTTAAAATACAGTAAAATAATTAATATCCATAAATACAAAAAACTCCTCCAGTAATTTAAAATATTCCACAAAAAATAAAAGCAGGCATAAAACACTAATAGGCAATCATGATGTGAAAACCCTAAAAGGTAAATAAACATATAAGATGATCAACCTCACTAGACATTTCTAAAGTGTAAATTAAAATAACAAGGAGATACATTTCATACCTATCAAAACAGAAATTAAAACTTCTGTCGATACTAATTCTTAGCAAGACAGTTGAGAAAGGGAACTCTCAGACGCTCCTGGAAAGAACAATTCAGCAATATTTAGTGAAGTGCAAGATGTGCATACTCAGTGACCCAAGAATTCCACATACAGGTATAAACCTTTAATTTCTCTCCCTCTTACAAAGCTTACTAACATCTGTCACTAAATGCAATGAAATCAAATTTGTGAAGGCCTAAAAACACTCAATTGTATTTTTATGATATTTTTATGATGAAGCATAACCTGTCAATAAAATGTTTTCTACTTCTTAGTAAAAGTAATTTAAAAAAGGCAAAGTTTCTCTTTTTCTTATGGCTTTTTGATGTCTTATTCAATTCCCCCGCGTAGTATTTGTGGAAATCAAGTATTTCAGTATACATGGTGGGAAACTTTGCTATACCCCCTTGGGATAACTCATGGATTCCTGAAACAGGCCATTGAGCCATTAGGTCAACTATAACATGTGTTTTAAATAATATTTAATGTACTTTGCTGAACTCGTTATTAAATGTTTATATTTTGCAAGTATTGAAGAACTCATAGGATCACCTATTAGTCTTTCTGCCAAACAAGACACTCTATTCTCTCCTAGTTTTAAAAATCAAAAGCTAATAAATGTTTATGAAAATAGAAAAAAGCATCACATTCCATTTAAAAGAAAGCCTGTCTCCAATTTCAAGTTTTCTTGAATTATTCAATCTTTCTATTACTAAGAAGCACAAATACATGCTTTATCAATTATACTCCTACCAATTCTAAGATTGTAAATTCTACGACAGAATGTACAGTATCACTTTTGTATTCCCAAAGACTAAGACAATGTGACTGAATAAATATGAATGAATAAATGAAACTATGCATTTATTCATCAGTATCAAATGGGTTCCATGTTGATTTGTTGTGCTTCATGATTTGGTTAGACAAAAATAATATGAAAAACTGGAAATAAATATGCTTAATAAAGCAATTCTAACTCAATATTGGAGTTAGAATTGGAGTCACACCAGAATTTAAGTTCAAGTAGGAGAATCTCAAAGCTTCTTCCTCTCCTTTCCTTCCCTGCCTCACCCTCTACCTCTCAAGGAGGAATAAAGTAATAAACACAATAAAAAGCCAAATCCTGATATTAAGGTTAAAATCTCTTGAGTCATTTTACAAAGTTTTGTCTTATGGCAAGGTGTTCTGTCAGTGCTCCATTTAGCTAGGGTACTTATACTTGGGAATGACCTCTGTCTGAAAAATGAGCAAGACAGGAGAAATGCTTGGAGTAGATGGTTTTAGCCATTAACTATTGAAGTGATTCCTTTGTGCTTGTTTGTCCTCATCAAAATGGTGAAGTTGTAAGAAATGACATTAGTGTATGAATATAGGAGAAAATGGCCCAAAAGGCCTACATGCAGAAGGAGTAAAAAATGAGCCTTTTCAAAATGCAAGATTACAAATGGCCAATAAAATAAAAATGTTCTCAAATTAGACCCTTATTTCACGCCATATTAAAAAATCAACTCAAAATGGATTGAAAACTTAAAATGTAAGACCCAAAACTATGAAACTACTAGAAGAAAACAGGGAGAAGGCTCTATGACACTGGTCTGAACAATCATCTTTTGAATATGACACTAATTGGGCAACAATAGACAAATATGATTACATCAAACTAAAAAGCTTCTGTAAAGGAAATAATCAACAGAGTAAAGAGACAACCTACAAAATGGGAGAAAATATTAATTTTGCAAACTATACATCTGACAGGGGTTAATATCCAAAATACATAACCAACTCAATTCAATAGCAAGAAAACAACCTGAAGAAAAACAGGCAAAGGACCTCAATAGATATTTCTCAAAGGATGACATACAAATTGGCCAACAGGTATATGAAAAAATGCTCAACATCACTAATCACGAGGGCAATGCAAATTAAAACTACCTTATACCTGTTACAATAGCTATTAGCAAAAAGACAAAATATAACAAGTGTTGGTCTGGATAGGGAGAAAAGACAACACTTGCACACTGTTAATGGGAATGTAAATTAGTTCAGTCATTGTGGAAAATAGTATGGAAATTCTTCAAAAATTAAAAATATAATTACTATATGATGCAGCAATCCCACTATCGGGCACAGATTCAAAGGAAATGAAATCCATATGTCAAAGAGATATCTGCACTCTTCATGTTTACTACAGCACTATTCACAATAGCCAAGACATGGAATTAACCTAAGTGTTCATCAACGGATGAATGAATAAAGAAAATGTTGTACATATACACAATGGAATACTATTCAGCCATTTAAAAAAAGACAAGAAAATTCTATTATTTCAACAGCATGGGTGAATCCAGAGGACATTATGATAAATGAAATAAGCTCGGCATAGAAAGACAAATACCAAATGATCTCACTCATATGGAATCTAAAAAAGTTGATTTCACAGAGGTAGACAGTAAAATGGCAGTTACCAGAGGCTGGGGCAGAGTTGGAGTGAGGCAGAGGAATTGGGACTAGGGAGGTGGTCAAAAGATACAAAATTTCAGTTAGGAGAAATGAGCTAAAGAGATCTATTGTACAACAGGTGACAGTAGTTAATAAGAATATATTGTATTCCTAGAAAATGCTGAGAGTGGATGTTAAGTTCTCTCACCACAAAAATGATAACTATGTGAAGTAATATGTCTGTTAATTAGCTAGATTTAGTCATTCCACAATGTATATATACTTCAATACATCATGTTATACACAATAAATACATGCAATTGTATTGGTCAGTTAAAAACATGTTTTTTAATGCTTTCAACCTCACTAGAAATCAGGGAAAAGAAAGTTTATTAGAACTGTCAAATGTCACATTTCCACCTATACATAGAAATACCAAGAAATAATATATTAATGTAATCCTACTATAGGCTGAGGCAACCACAATAAGAACTCAAAATAAAATTAATTACAAGTGGCTGCCTTTGGGATAGTGGAAATAGAGAAATGTGGGGCAGGATTTCTCTTGTTTTTCATAATAAGCCCATTTGTTCTATTTGATATTTAACCATGTGCATATATATTGAAGTGGTCCTGAGATACAATGGATCAAAGGACTAGGGTTTTCCTGAAACCTGTTACCAAAAATAACTTTCTCAAAAGGGTAAAATGCATTTAACATAGTCTTCAAAACCTAGAAAATTCCCACCTAAACATTCTTATAAAGAAATACAAAATAGGTAAGCAAAGAAATACTAATTTATTGGAAAGAAAGCTGGGTATGACAGGAAATATTCCCAACAACACAAACGTGTATTAAAAGAATGACTAATGAAATTCAAACTGAATCATTTAATTCAATGAGCAAATAACTGAGAAAAATGATTACCTTGAGTTTATAACTCATTTTTTAGAATTCTGAGGCAAACTCAAACCACCAACTCAACAACAGAAAACCATAATAAAGATCACTTTACTAAAAATTTTGAAGTTAATTATATCTAATCATTTTATTTCTTTAACATGATTCTGAAAACATACATTTGTACACATGCTTACATGTTCAAAACTACTAATAAATAGTCTGTGTGTGCCACAACAAGGAGAAGGTTAAAAAACAATGAATTAAGGTATTCACAACTAAGGAATTATGACATTATATATGTTAAACAACCATGTTATAGAAAACTATTTAGCAACATAAGAAAATAATAATTTAAGAAAAAAGGTAGAATATAAAACGTATTGTTATTACTGTCTAAAGATATTACATAATGTCCACTTCAGCCATGGCACTCAACAATAAACATAATTGGCAATTGCACTCCTTCATTTTCTAGGAATGAACCTCTTAGTTTGTCAGCGCTGATATTTGAATTACTAGACATTATGACCTTTCATTTATTTCCCAGCTAAATAAAATGCTTCACTATAAAATTTTGATTACTTCTAAATCTGTTGTATTAAGTCTGAAACCGATTAATGATGTACTGTATCCTGCCAAGTAGAATTAAATTAGGGTATAATTAATTAGTATATAATTGAAGCAGTTGTAGATTTACGAACTTTAATTAGGATGGCTTATTACAGATAATTTATACTATAATATGACAGAAAATAGAAGAAGTTCATCAAAACCTTAAATTAAGATCAGAGACACAATATTAAAGATTAGAAAAAGGGCTATATGTTAATACGAAGTACTTTGAAAGTAAATCATTTTAATACAAATCCTTTTAGGGGGAAAACTGATTATTAACCTTTTAGCCTAGATTTATCAAGTAATTAAACTATTTATGGTAATCTACTATAATAGGTGATGATAACTTGTATAAGCAAATGAAGGAATACATACCAATAATATTTCATCTATTTGCAACACTAAATTACATTAAAAGAACATAGAAAATACTTGAATATTTCTCATAACTCCTTTAATCAGGTACTCAAACAAAGAGAAAAGCCTCATAACTCTAATCCTTAAAATAAATAAAAACTAAACTATCAATAAAGAAGCAAGTGAGGAGAAAGAGCATCTCAAAAACAAAACACAGTAGTGTCTGCAGTTCTCTCAATACCCTTGTGGGTGGTAACTATAGCCCAGAAAGTTCCACACATAAATTGCTAACTCCCCAGAGTTTAAAGCCATGGTAATTAGGTTCATTATCTTACATGCTAATGACACAAAGATAATAAGTTTGCAATGAATAATTTATATACTACTAGCTATCACAATGA
This sequence comes from Lepilemur ruficaudatus, assembly GCA_963574885.1. NCBI lineage: Eukaryota > Metazoa > Chordata > Mammalia > Primates > Lepilemuridae > Lepilemur > Lepilemur ruficaudatus. The sequence goes on along the minus strand of CAUYRT010051732.1, from coordinate 670 downwards.
TGCTCATTGCTAATAGTTTATTTACAGTACAAGTTACACTGAATTTTTTCTATAGTTTAAACTTATTATCTAAATAGTAATCATTTAGTGTGAAAAAAATCTAATTTATCATCAGTAAATGATAATAATCTCAAACATATATTAGTTTGTATATTTGTATAATTTTTACTCATTATTCATAATTAGCTATAATAATCAAAACACCATAAGAATGTCTTGTTGAAAGATCAAGATATCTATATAGATGATTATTCTAAATTAAATTTCAAAATGACATGCTGAATTGATATCAATAAATTACAAATTGCTTTAGTTACTCATATTTTTCAAATAAATATTAATATCCCCACACTCCTTATTTGAAAACATACATATAGATTATTGTGGAACTGTGAATATCAAAGTACAAGTGAAGCACTTAGAATCCTTATTATGCAAATACTTATTGTAAAATACAGTCAGACCTTTGAACCAGGCAGGCGCACGTACAGATTTGTTTTTTTCCAAACAAACCCGGGTGCCTTAGGCGCAACCAGGAAGAAATAGAATTCCTGAACAGACCAATATCAAGTACTGAAATTGAAACAGCATTAAAAAACCTTCCTAAAAAGAAAAATCCCAAGACCAGATGGTTTCACACTGGAATTTTACCACACCTACAAGGAAGAAC
>CAUYRT010051730.1:0-82740 GCA_963574885.1 Lepilemur ruficaudatus | reverse complement strand
TTCCTCTCCAGGAGGTCTTTCTGTGTGAGATGGTTTGGGCTTCCTCACAACATGGCCGCCCTGGGCCCTTTCATAGCATGGTGTCTCAGGGCCCTGCATGAGTGTTCCAGTGAACAGGGTGGAAGCTTCATCCCCTCTTACAACTCAGCCTTAAAAGTCACACAGCATCACTTCCATCACAGTGAGTTACAAGGCTGCCTAGATTTCAGAGGAGTCAGCAAAGGCCCCTGACTCTTAGCAGGAGGAGTATCAAAGTCCCATAATAGAAGATCAAATGAGATGGGTGATATTCTTGCAGCCACCTTTGGGAATTATATATATATTATTAATATATTTGGATATTTATGCATATAATATGGCACACCCTAAATCAAAACAGTATTTTAAAAACAAAGTTCGCCTGCTGATCAATCAGTCTGTCAGTGACGGGGGAAGCTGTCTTTCTCTGGACAGTTCTCAAGGAGTTGGAGCCTTTCATTTTGAAACTGAGAAACTGGAAAGTCTCTCTTTTTCTGAAAATATGTCAAGTGATTTTTGAGGACTAAGGAGGCATAAATAGCATTCCCTCAGACATCACTTTAAAAAAACACTGCTTGCTTTTGCATGGTTAGGTACATGATAAACACTTGTTCCCACTTTATTGATGAGGAAACTGAGGTTCAGAGAAGAGATCCAAGGCCCATAATAATAATAGAACTGGGACTAGCCAGGGTTGAGTATTTCTGGTTTCCATACTAAAGCCAGGTGGTCCCTGTGGGTGTGGCGAGCCTGTTCACAGTCTTCAGGAGTCATTTTACAATGCAGAGGAGTGGATGATGTCCCCAAACTCATACAAAACTGAAAGAAGTTTGCTCCTTTGCTGAGAGACCTTCAGTGGCTTCCCAGCACCAACGGGATCAGGTCTGAATCTCTCTGCAGGATGTTCAAGGCCCTCCATGATGGGGTGTGTATTTAATCCTTATATGGGGGTATATTCCATTCCTCAAGGTTAATTCATACCTGTCGGAGGCCAATAGGCATTTGATGAAGATAACAGTTTCTGCAAAGACCCCTGCCCCTCCACTCCTCAACCCCAACACCCACCCTCTCTTCCTTGGACAGCTCTTGCCGGTTTTGACAAAGGAGAGAGATCCACTGTGAAAATTCCTTTGTTCAAAGCTTGAAGCTGAAAGAGAATAGGCTTCGCTGTCTGGGCTGCCAAGAGGAGTGATGGGAGTGGGGACAACAGGCTTCGGAGGAGGCCAGAGGAGTCTCGGGGAAGTTTCCATATGCTGAGGAGTTTCCGAAAGAACGCAAAGCCTGCTGCACTCTCCTGGACAGTGCTTGTTCTGTGCCCATCCAATGTGTCTCAAGCGGCCCATAAAAACTTCACTACATTTTGTTCACCCATGGATACTGTGACCTAGCGCGACCCAGTCAGAAATCTGTTTTGGCAATGTTTTCAGAAGGGACTGCAGCGGCCCGGGCGGCGGCCGCACTGACAGTATTTGCTGTAATCGGGAATGATGGCTTCTGGTGGGAATTGGAGGCAGGTGGTGCGGGGGCCGTGAACTTTGTCACAGAGCAGCGACTTCTGTAAAATTCACAGCGGTTCCTTCCAATTCTGTCTGAGCAAGCTGGAGTGACAACAAATGTGTCCTATAGGCTGCAAGGAGTCGTATTCACTCCCGAACTCATGGGGGAAAGTTTACGTGGGTGAAAAGTGGATTGTCTTCATTGTTTGAAAGTATTTTGCCCTATTTTCTTGTTTTAATCACTCAGATTTAAATAAATAGAAATAAATGAAAAGTATGGACCCTATTTTTCCAGCCTATTACTTTACAGTTAATCTATTTGGGAGATGTGTCTTAAATGTCATTTAGTCTCCTGTGGTCGGGTCAGATCCCCCCGAAGGAACAGAGAGGGTCCATGCAAAAATGCCTAGTTTCCAAAATGATGGTTAATTCTGAAGCCTCTAGAAACCTGGAGATTTTTCTGAGTGTTTCTAAATGTGGGCCACTATCAACAAGTTCGTCTTCATTATTATTCATTTGATTCAACACTGGGATGCCTTTGAGGCAGCATTTGACCGTGTGTTTTTATAACTGTTCTGCTACTGTGTAGTCAATCATTCTCAAGTTTGTGCTTCTTACGTTTTGTCAATTTCTTGTTAACTTTCCAAGAAACTGGGGGCTCAGGAGTTATAGCCATATTATTAAGACTGTTTCTGGCAACAGTAACACCATCTTGGTGAATTCTACCTAATTTTGGGTGAGTCTATATCACCTTGATAGAAATGAAAGCAAATAAAAAATTTTGTGATTTTGATGATACTAGATTACATCAAAACCTCAAAGTGGTAAAAGTGCTTTGCAGACATAAGGATATCTGAAGCAACAAAGGACTCCCACCACCGTCATGGGAACCCTGTGAGTCACAGCCATGTGGCAACATTGACCTTACTACGAGCAAGGCCACTGCAGCAGCTCTGACTACCCACGTGGTGCCCTTTTGTTGGTCCTGATTCTGCCAATTCTGCAGAGCCACGGCTTTCGTAAGTGTGGCTCTTCTGAGCCTTTCTTCCAGCTTTATTAAATTTTCTTCTATCCTACAGGCAAAATAAGACTGGTGACTGCATCAAAATTCACAAAAATCAAAGTCAAAACAGCCAACAGAAATGTTAAATGTTAAGGTTTCATTTGGTAAGGCTTGTGGCATTCGCATGAGTGGCCAAAACCAACTTTGTTGTGCCCTGGAACGTGGTTCCCACCACTGTGGAGTTGTGACCCTCGCTTATTGATTATTTGGTTTTGTGACATTCCCCCATTTCTAAAAGTGCTATAAGATATATATTTATATGAGGCATGTGTGTGTTTCAACTCAAGCAACATTGATTAAATTGTCTTTTCAAAATACTTTATTGATCTTGCTATGCTGTTTAAGGAATGGGGGTCTCATCTAAAAGTAGTATGCATATTAAAAAAAGAAAAGGGATTGGGGGATCCTTCGAGATTTATAGAGCCAAGGTTTGAGAACAGCCATTCCGGATATATCAGCTGCACTATTAGGCACTTGTCAAATAACTTTCCTCCAATTCCAGAATGCAGGAGACACTCAATGACTTACGCTTGCTGTGGTGAGCAAGAAATATGATTTAGAGAATAAGGGTTGAGCTGTCACTCCGTCCAGATATTTTAATGGCTCCCTGCTTTGAGCCTTAGCAGACATCTTCCCAGGCCCCTGGACAGGGGTTGTTAGCTGTGTCACCCAAAATACCCTTCTTCTCCTGACACCCAGCAGGTACATGACTGCCTTGAATTATGAATACATTTTCCAAGGGCTGTTGTGGTGGCTCACGCCTGTAATCCTAGCACTTTGGGAGGCCAATTTGAGAGGATTGCTTGAGGCCAGGAGTTTAAGACCAGCCTGGGCAAAACAGTGAGACCCCGTCTTTACAAAAAATTGAAAAATTAGCTGGGCCTGGTGGTGAGCACCTGTAGTCCCAGCTACTCGGGAGGCTGAGGCAGGAGGATCACTTGAGCCCAGGAGTTTGAGGTTGCAGTGAGCTATGATCATGCCACTGTACTCCAGTCTGGGTGACAGAGTGAGACCCTGTCTCCAAAGAGGAGGAAGAAAAAACTACATTTTCCAGCCTCCTTTGCAGATAGCTGTGGTCATGTGACTAATTTGTGGCCCATTGGTCAGGACAGAAGCCAGAGTTACAGCTTCTAAGGACCTTCCTTAAGAGGTTACTGGCTTACGCCCCTCATGCATCTTCCCCCTTCCTCCCACCTGCTGCTTGGAATGTAGACACAATGATGAGAGCTTCATTTTGGACCATGAAGGCGAGGGCCATATCCTGAAAATGGCAGAAAATTAGAAACAGTTTAGATCCCAGGTGATGGTGGAGAAGCCACACTACCACTGGGGTGCCTGAATCCAGAGTCTCACAGGACAGAAATAAACATATCTTCTGTAAGCTATTTTTTCAGGTCTCTTACTAGGAACCAAACCTAATTTTAATTTGTAAATTTCCTTTTTTCCTTCAAGTTTACCTGCTTGTATTAACTCCCCCAGACCAGAGCCGTTCTTCCTACCAGGCGGTGGTTATCTAATGCATTCACTTAATCCGGTGTATGCAGTGGTTATTTTGGTGCTTCCCTTCTCAAGTATCATAGTTACCTTTTAACAGGAGCCTTCAGAATATTGCATCCTAAGCCAGTAGTTTAAAAACTTGTTTTCAAAATAAATCCAGTCCCTTCTCATCGTTTCTGGAGCTTCGTCCTGTGTGTGAATGTGCTGGAGTTGAGGTGAGCTTACATTCGAGTGGTCAATGCCTGTCCCTTCTTCCCTCTCCCTGGCTCCTGGCTTCGCCCTCCTGGTCTGAGGGTTTCCTCATTGCTACGCTGTCTGCCGCCTCTTCCCCAGTGGACATGACCCTCTGCCTTCATTTCTCAACCATCTCTAACATAATACTAATGAGTTTTTACTGTGCGATGGATTTTTATTTAAGATTTGGGAATACCATAGTGTAATTATAGCACAAATTAAAAACTTACAGCTAGGTTTCTGCCATCACTGTTGAAGCTCTTCACTTATGCCCACTCAGTGTCGGTTAGGAGGTCTCGAATGCCGTGGGCTGGCATCCTCTGAACACTCACTCGCTCGTGTGTTTGCAGTCGGTGCTAGTGGCTGGCTGAGATCTCAGCGGGGGCTGTCAGCTGGCACACCTCCACGGGAACTCTCCCTGTCACCTGGGCTTCCTCACAACATGGCGGCCAAGTTTGAAAGGCGAGCATCCTTACAGAGAGTGAGCAGGGCATAAGCTGTGTTACCTTTTATTACCTAGCCTCGAAAATCACGCAGCATCACTTCCACTCTGCATTCTCCTTGTCAAGGCAGTCACGAAGTCCTGCCTGAGCTCAAGATGTGTGTTTCTACTCCTCACCGCTTGATGGAGAGTGACAAGTTTCTAGAAGAGCTTGTGGGTATAGAAATACTGTCATGGCCATTTGGGGAAAACACAATCTGCCACATTGACCACGGGGCGTTCTTTACTGGCTATCACTTCCTTTGGCCCCGGCCTGCTCCTGGGTTCCTGGGATTGTCCTCTTTCAATGGAGTTTCTGTCCACCTCTGCCACTCTCAGGTTATTCCTCTCAACAAAACTCCCAGATTTTGTGCCAACCCAAAGAAAACTGAAAGCATCCACTTTGTAAATCATTATGCAGAGCCCTTTGGTTCTCTTTGTCTCTCCCTTCCCGTTCCCAGCTCTGCCCTTGACCTTACCTTTCCCAACTTATGCTACCTTTTATAACAAGAGGCTCATGAGAAGACCCGTTCTCTTTTAAATATAGTGGGCATAAACAGAAGACACTTTAAAAAGTAGTATTTTTCTTTCTCCCTCGTACATAGCTGGTCCTTTTAGGCACTGATCTATGTGCAGTCAACGACTTTTGGGAGGTGGTAGGGGAGCAGAAGGGGCTTTGGAGTCAGACAGGACTAGCTGGTTTTGCCTTTGTTTCCTTATCTGCAAGAATAAGATGAATATCACTCACATCACAGAGCGACTGTGAGAGCTGATGTGATAATGTGCGACCAGCGCTTAGTAACATGGGAGGTGCTCAAAAATGAAAGCTGTTGATCTTTTTAAGGCTGAGTGGGGGTTGGGAGAAGAGGATACAAAAGTTTTGTAAGTTGTTAATTTATAATAGATCCCCAAAGAGATGGTCTTTCAAAACCTTACTTTCAAAAAACTTTATCAACAGGGGAAAATTTCTCAGGAGAGAAAAAAAATCTAGCATTAAGCTGATTTCCTAATATTTGAGCAAAGCTTGGTAGAAAGAGTGGTCAGTATAAACAGTCCCAATCCCTGGGCACTCCCTGAGGTCCCGTACACCTAGACGTCTGTGCCTTTTATTTTATTTAAATTTTGTTTAGAGATAAGGTCTGGCTATGCCACCCAGGCTGGAGTGAGTGGCATGATCATAACTCACTATAACCTCGAACTCTTGGACTCAAATGATCCTCCCACCTCAGCCTCCCAAAGTGCCAGGATTAGAGGTGTGAGCCACTGTGCCTGGCCTATATTTTATTTAACAGCATAAATAAAAACATTTCAGTGGGCTCAGTACAGATTCTATTTAAGATATATAAATTAACTAAAATATTAATATAATGGCAATAAATATAATTAACTATATATAAATAGATATTTTTGCCTGAAAGTCATCACTGGAGTTTCAGATGGGATACTTCTCTTGGTGGGCTGGTTTTCTTGGTGGTCTTTAGACCAAAACTGTCATTTATGATGGGATGGACGGTCTCTGGCAGTTTCTACAAGCATAGGCGGTGTCCTTGGTGCTGAATTATAGGCAGGGAGTCTGGCAGTCATCACCCGGGATAAACATCTCAGTTTTTGATGAAGGGGAAGGAGAGAGGGGAGGAGGAGGAAGAGGAGGAGGAGAGGGAGGAGGAGGAGCAGCCACGACCACCACTGCCACATTCCCGGGTGGTTGTCGTTGTTTGTCTTGTTTTTTTGAGGGAGCCGCTGGGGGAGTGAGCTGATCAGAGGAAGCCTAGAAAGAACAAGATTCTTAAAAATAAAGCTGTGGTGCTGCCCAGGGCTTTCCAGGCTTCCCCGGGTTGTCGTGGGGATTAATTAGTCAACGTTTGGAGTCAGTTTGAGTGAAGCATGTGCAGGGAGGGAGCTGTGCACGTGAGATGCTAAATTCTTTCCAAACGGGGATGTGTGTTAGGGCTTCTGAGCGGTGGGGCTCCACGAACGTAATTTCACACCTAGAAAGCCTTTTGAACTATGTAAGTGACATCTCGGCAAAACATGTCTGGCATTTTTTTGCTAAAACATTTTAGGTTAAAATTAAATTTGAAAAGTGACATCTCAGAAGGAGAATACACTGGAAATCTAGGAAGATTTGGAGTCCACAGGGTCCTTAGCGGACTTCCTTTCCTTCTTTTCTTTATCCCTTAATTCCCACCCTCTCTTTTCCTTTCTTACACTGTGTCTGCGTGAGACAAATAGGCCTTGCTATGATGTAAGGTTTTTCTTGGGAGGTTAAGCAGTTCAAGTTTATTCAACCAATATTTATTCCATATCTCTTTCCTCCAAAGCACTAGATGTCAGGAATCATGCCTTATTTATCTTTGTAGTCATCAGAGCAGCTAGAATTATTCATTGATTCATTCATTCATTCATATAACAAACATTCATGAGCAGATTCTCTTTGCCTTCCCTGGGCATGGAGTGGTGTCTTGTGGAGCTTCAGTGCTTTCCATGTAATAGGGGCCCACCCCCCTACCCACCGCAACACCAGTGGAACTGTTTTCTTAAATAATCACCTACCAGGAAATGTATTAATAACATCTTTAGACTCTTAGATATACACCAGATACATGTGTATGTTTTTATTAACTCAAAGTAAATGTTTGTGACCATCCATGATTTCTGGTCATTTATACATCATATAAATTATCTCACCCTTGCCCTTAGCTCAACCTTGCTTTTTGGTTTAACCCTTCTCAGGTGAAAAGACGTGTCCTGATCCTTGTTTTGCTAGGAAAGAGCAGGTTTGGTGGCTGGTCCAGGCTGGTCTGCCTCCAGGTAACCATGAATGTGTAGCAGCTTAGTCACCAGAGACTCCTCAGGTCTGCAGGAACACCCAGGGCTTAAAAATAACACTTGCGTAGAGTATTTAAAATTACTCTTATTAATGACAGGGTCTTGTTTGCAAAATAATTTAATATAAAATTAATATCATTAGATATAATTATACAAATATAATAAAGATAATTATATTATTATACTCTAATATTACATTGATTTGCATAAACTCAAACCTACCAACCCATATGCCTCTTTATTTCACAAAGAGCACTGAGTAGACACTTTGCATATACTCTGTGCCTGATAAATATTAAATTTGAATATTGGGATTATCAATACGTTTTCTCTTTGGGTCCTTTGTTTCCTGTGGCATGCACAGTGGTCCTGGGGAATCTTGAAGGACGAACTGTGACAAAGTATATGTCCGTACTTGACATGGGTATGTAGGTAGCTGCCAAGTCATAAATGAGCTGCTTTTCAAAACTTCCTTCGCTAAATGGCCACATGGCATTCACAGGATATAGTTCTCAATCAAATACCACTACACTCATGTCTCCAGAAAGTGCGCGGGGACAGGGATGAGTCCTGTTCACTTTGGATCTCCAGCACCTAGTACTGGCTTGTGGTCTGCACTCGGCAGTGGAAAGAATGACAGTTTCCCCTCTTTCTGAATGTCCCCTTCCATCTCGTCACCTCTTGTTTTTCTTTGAACCCTTTGAGATTCGGCTCAAATGTCACAGCCTCAGAGAAGCGGTCCCCCACTGACCCCAGGCAGAATTTATTTGCCCTTTCCCAATATTCCCACAGTATTTGCAATGTGTACTGCTTACCGCATTGCATTTTGATGAATTAATTGGCAGCAATCTCCCTGGTATTGCTGTGAGCTTCTAGAGCGCAGGGACCGCAATTCATATCCCTAAGACTCAGCCCAATATGTGTGCTAGAGCTCTAGGCCAGCCCAGAAAGATTTAGTATAACCTGTGATGGGCTGGGCTCAGTGCCCTTAGACCCTGCCACCCAGGTAATATAGTTTCTAGGCAGAAACTCATTCTGAAGCTCAATTTTGGAGACAGAAGTCCCAGTAATGGGGGAGGAGGGGTGGTTGGGGTCTGTGTGGTGGGGAAAGGTGAGAAAGTAAGTGATTCCCAGGCGCTTCCAGCAGCAATTACAGCGCTTGAGAGGAAGCATTCCAGGACTGGTAACGAGGACCTGAGTCCTCAGCAAGGACAACCATCGACATGTGAGGGACGGCCATCACATTTGGATACCGGAGACAGCTTACCAGTGAAAACCCACCTTGTCTCCCTCTCTGGCCAAAGGTGCGGTGTTTTGGGAGCCGAAGAGTGGTTGCTGGGTTCGCTCGGAAGCCCGGCTCCCCGGGGCCACGGGGGAGGGTTGTGTGTGGGGCAGCCATCGGCACTTGGTCTGCCGTGTACCCTGGACAAGCATTTGTTTGGCCCCTGGGACAAATAAACCTTCTTCTGTGTGCTCAACTCCCCTTGTCCGGAGGGGATGTCCAGACATCACTTCCATGTGAATCCCGGGCCTTGGGGTCGTAAAGAGAAAAGAAGGTGGCCACCGTGCCAAGGAGGACAAAAGACAAAATCAAAACCTGTTTTGAGGGCAATTTAAGTGACGGCTGTGGACTGCTGTCCCCCTTTCTCCCAGCCTCCAACTTCCAGCAAAATAGGTCAATTTTACTAAAATGGTGAAGTGCCGGCATTTAAACTTGGTCCTTTGATGTCGATATACCGAACAACCACAGTGACATTTAAAACAGGAAGTCAGTGTGGAAATGGAGGGGGGTGACCGTGGGCCTGACCTTTGAGCACTCTGTGTCGTCCCTTGAATGGCAGGAATCAAAGTCCTGGTTGCACTTTTATTCCACTTTGTTCTACTGGGTCCAACTTTAAAAGGAGAAATACCCCTTCTGGCCATGTGGGACAGGGTGTAGGGACAGGAAGGGGGGGGGAAGAGTCCATTGAAAGACAAGGCGGCAGAGACAGATGAAGCCCAGTGACGGGCCAGGGGCTCTGTCTTGCTGCCGGCCGGCGGCAGAAGGCTGGGAGGAGAGGAGCATAAACAGAGGCATCTGGTCCCCCAGCATGGAGCGGCGGGTCCGTGAACCGTGGCAGATGCAGCCTCAGCTGTGATTGGGCACGAGGCCTCGGTGTCCAAGCCTGGGTCACGCGCAGGGCCCGTTTTAGCGGTGACAGTGCAGTGTCAAACTGCCATTCTTTCTTTCTCCTGCGGTTTTTTTTCCTCTGAAATCTGCCAGCTCTCGGAAGCAGCCTAGACTAGGCCCCTCGGGTTCACAGGCTGGAGGAAGCGAGAGGGCGAGAGCCGTGAGTGACATCCAGGAGGGACGCTGAGGAGGGGGAGCCAGAAGCCAGCAGCAAGCGGGCGAGATGTGGAAAGAAGGGCTCTTTGGGTTTTGCGTCGTGGGCAGAATTAAGTTTCAACGAGGCACAGGTGCCGGGGTTGGCACATTATGCAGAAGGACGTTCGCAGGCTTTGCTCGGAGGGACCCACACGAGTTCTAGGAGGACGTAACCTGCTCTTCATCAGAACTTAGGAAGAATCCAGAGTTTCTTAAAAAATCACTTGATACATTTGTGGAGGAAACCAAAGAACTGGAGTGTTTGCGTAAGAGGCACCATGCTCTGGAAAAATGTGACTGTCATCTCTCAGCAATCTGGGCTTTCATTCACGCCACCGCCCTCGCCCTGGAGTTGTCTGCGGGGAAGTTTGGTGGGAACGGGCGCTTTTCTGAGGCAGGCGGCTCTGGTCACCAGAGTTGGTCACCAGCAGTGTTGAAACCCCTTCTGGAAGCGACTCACAACACCTGCCTTTTCCAGTTCAGGATTTTCTCGGTTTCCCGCTCTCCCCTCCTCTCTTTCTCTCTCTCTGTTAGGAAGGATTGACTTAATTTCAGAACTTGATTTATTAAAAAAAAAAACCCATACTACCAGCTCAGGTTTTTATTTTCCGTTTGTTTTTGATTATTTCTAGAAGCCTGGAGGCAAGGGAGGGAGGAGATAATGCTACAACCCGGCGCAGAGGACTATTTTTATCCATCGGCTGAGTCAGTGGTGACAAAGGCCAGATGTCTCACTAACCTAGAATTCCACACTCAAGGCTTTTGTATTTAGCTTGTTTTTTTGTTTTTTTGTTTTTTGTTTTTTTTTTACCTGTTTCTTTTTCTTTGGTGCCACGTACCGTGTAGGATTCCTTCCAGGTTTTTCTTACTTCTTTTCCTTTCTGTCACCCAGTGGGAAAGGACGAATGCACAGATATGGATTAGCAATCTCCAGGGAAAAAAATCCCTCCCAGTTCTGGGTGGAGAGACCTGACAAGCACCCTAGTCATGGGGCATCCTGAGAGCATCGGGCTGCAGAATCCCAGGGAAGTGTGCTGGGGTTGTGCTTATAGTTAAAAAAACAAAAACGAAACAAAACCAAAAGAAACCCAAAATGAATCATATTACTTGCTGAGGTCCAATTTTCATTACATCCAGATTGATTCCCTACAGGTGCATTCCTGAGCCCCTAAACCCGGTCATTTCCCACACCGATAGATGCTTCCTCTTCCCTCTTGCCCTCACTTTCTCTCTCTTTATTGGTATATAGTCCTCACAGCCTATGTCTTAGGATTTGTCTCCATTTCTGGGCAGATATGTGTTCTAGACCTACACTAAAGCCTCTTCCAACTCCGTAGGTTTCCCTCTGTCTCTTCCCACTTACCTGTCTGTGCGTTAGACTTTGTCTGTCCGTGACATTCTGGGGGCTCCTCCCGCACCTCCCTGTCTGTTCTCAAGGGGCCGGTCAGCTCTGGGCACTCACCTCTGCACCTTTTCCTACTCAAACTCTTTTGAAACAGGGCATGGACTAGTGCTCTGACACTAGACACTTCTCTGTCTCCCAGTAGGAGAAGTTAAACCAACGCGCGCTCCGGCTGTGTGTGGGTACGAGGCACCATTTCTCTATGACGTGCAACCTGGGTCTCGGAGCCATTTGTTTTCCATTGAGTTTGTCCCTGTCCAGATCAAGCCTTTCATCCGCCCGATGTATAAAGTGTCACCAGAGCATATGATAAATGGCAAACTTTTCCCACTGATGTGCGCACAAGGTGCCTTTCCTCTCCAAACATCTGGCCCCTTGATACACCGCCACGGTGCCGCCCGTTGCTCCGCGAGCCCCGCTCCCTGGGCCATCACAGAGCCCGCACGCCCTGCTCGGGGTCTGTTCTCAAGTTGTTGCGGGGATCCCGCCGTATGATGACAATTAGGAGCAGTTAGTGTGCAGATGAGGCCAGCGAGTGGCAGGTGGTGGGAATGGGCCTCAATTAACTAACAGGCACCAAATCCCTTCCTAATGAGGCTGGGCCACCCAGATGAGCCAGGAAGCATGTGTCACTGACAGTGGCAGAGGATTTGAACTGGAGAGGGGGGAGGCTGGTCAACAGGTACCTGGCTCGGCGGCAGACACGGCCCTCTCTGTCTCATGGCTCGGAAAGACGAGCTGGTGTAGCAGCAAGGGGTAGGGAGGCAGAGGCCAGGAGCCGTAGGCGCCGTGTGTGTTGCATGGTTTTGCACGGCATCTCGTCTCTATGGGCGGTTCCCTTTGGTCAGTTCACCTTCCTAGTGTGTTTGGGTGAAAAGTTAGAATGTCTCCCAGGATAAGCAGTCTATGAGATGTGGCCCGGCCAACAGGCAAGGTAACGAATGTCAGCAACGTAATAAAGGGCCATTGTCTTGAGCGGAATTTGAATTCCAAATCAGACACTATAATAGCACTGCAAGAGTCACGTCGGGCTCTGCAGTTTAGGGCCAGTGGCCGCTCCCATTACAAATCTTCCGGGGAGCTTTGTGTGGATTCATCATCTGAATTTATAAGGGATTGAAACTTGTTTGGCTCAGTGTGAGCTTTTAAGAATGAGAAAACTTTACAAAATGCACGAAGTGTTAGCAGAGAGGCACCCAGGGAAGAATTCCCTGCTTCGCATTTACTTCCATCCCTCCACCCAAACAACTCGCTGGAGAGCTTTGAGACTTACAGGAGCAAGATCCATTGCCCTGCAGTGTAAGCTCTTCAGTTTTTCTAGAAGTCGAGATGAATCGGGGTTGATGAAGGCTGCACCTTCATCATTGCGCTGCAGTGCGAAGGGGGTTGGGGCAGCCGTGACGCCCGCACCTTCCCAGGCCGCAGCTTGGTGCTGTGCGCAGCTCTTTAATTACACGCCATACTCTAGCGTGTGGGTTAGAGGCGTGTTTGAAACTCGTTATTTACAATTCTTCCCCCGTCCCCCTGCTACCCCTTCATTCTTCTCTTACAGGACAAAAATCATGTGGAAAGAGGTCTAAGTCCTTAAAAATAAGGCACAGAGCAGAGATTGGGGATGTGGCTGTCCCTCTGTCCACGTGCGTGTGACGGTGTGTGGATGGTACTACGTGCTGTATGTGTCAGGCTGCAGAGCTCAGAAACAATGGGGTAAACCAAGAACCCACCGGGGACCACCACACGTTTCTCTCCTTTTGTCATTTTCTGATCCAAAGAGTACTTAATTGGACATTTTTGTCCTTTCCCTAATGTTGTTGTTATAAAAACAAATGTTGAAAAAGAGGATTCTCCTTGTTAAAGGGGAAGTTTGCCAACCTCTACACACCCAGTCAGTTTTATCTTTACCCGTTTGTGGCTCTGTGACGTGGAAAATTGAAGACTCTGTCTGTTTAATTCTGCAGTGTAAGTTGTGCCATTTGTTTTCTTGAGTATCATGTCTTTAGTTGTTCTGGAAATCATTTAGGGACAGTCCAGAAACACTAGCGACTCTGTGGTGTTATAAAGCTTGAAGGCAATGCAAATTTCATTTTCTTTTTCCTTCCTTTCTTCCCTCCTTCTCTCCCTTCCTCCTTCCTTCCTCCTTTCCTGCCTGCCTTTCTCTCACTCTCTTTTTTTTGGGTAAGACCAGCTCCAAAACCACTTTAGGTCAAATAAGTCTTGGCTCTCCCAGAAGCTCTACAGGGGAATGAAGCCCACATTTCTCAGAGACGCCTAACATTCACCGTCTTCCAGACCAACATAACCAGTCTCCCCAGTGGACGCTCAGCCTCTCTCTGGCCCTGATGCAGCCCCTGTGTCTCACCACCTCGCCTCCCTGCTATGGGAAGGGGAAGGGAAAGTCTTATGGGAGCTCACTTTATGGAGGAGAAAGCAAACCTCAGACAGGTCGGCAATTTTCTTAAAGCTTCACAGAACACGTTTAGCATCCTGATGTTTTCATTTGGATTCTTCCAGAAGCCCACTCTGAGACAAAGATTCTGATGCAGATAGTTTATTTGGGAGGTGATTCCAGGAGATTCCAGGAAATGTTGGCAGGGCAGTGGGGAGGGGAAATGAGGAAGGGGAGGAAGCCAATCAAGAATGGGTTATCATGCTGGTGACTGTAATGGGAAACGAGCTCAGCCCTTGGAGGGACTCTGGGGGACAGAGAAGGACCAAGGGCCAGGAAGCCGGGGCTCATCAACTCCCTGGCCCTGGCCAAAGCTGCTTCCAAGGCCCGGCACACTGCACCCCTTCCGTGGTTCGCTGTGTGTGCAGGCCAACCATGGCCTCAAAAAGGGCCAGGAAAAGCCCTTGATTAAAGAAGCATCTGGAATGAAAGACTCTGGAGCATACGGGATGTTGATGGGACACTGGCAGCATCTGCTGCACTTGACTTCCAGATTCCTTGCCTAGTTCTGTTCTTCTCTTACCTACCCTTTGGAGGCATGGGGCAGGGGAGTGGAGAGGCGGAGATGCTGGGGAGGCAGGGAGCGTTGGCAAAGTTTCTTAATGTCACACACAATGCTTAGGAAGAGAGATGGTGCATCACAGCAGGTCTCAAAATTAATTTGAATTTGACAAATGAATAAATCCAAGTCATTTTTGTTACCCACACTCTGGACAGGACCAGTGGTGTGGCCTGTGGATTTCCTTTTATATTGCTAGTTAACTTCCCACGTGCAAATGTATGCAGTTAGCATCTTAAACCTTAACATTAGGAGGGAACTGAAAAAGTCGCCTGGCCCAGCAATAAGGCAGGAATTTCTCTTATTTTGTAGATGACACTCTGAGGACTAGAAAAGTTACCTGCTTAAGAAGCCGTTGCCCATGGTGCGCAGAGATGGCCTCAGTCGCTCACCTCCTCACGTCTACCACTGCCAGGTTCCCGACAGACAGAGGCAAGGGGGACTTCCGGCCAAATGCTCACTCCGTCCCGAGCTCTGCCTTCTTGCCTAGGTCTTAGATTCTACGTTAGCTCCCTTCTCTTGCCCTCTGGACCCTAACTTGATTGGCCTGGAGCTCACTAATCAAGGATTTCCAAGCTAAAAGTTCCTTCCAGCCAGTGGTGTGAGGTGAAGGGTTAACAACCGGCTCTCCCGAGGCGGGGATGGGCGGAGCCCTGATTTTTAGCATTAACTGATTTCTGTGGTGTAAATACTCCACCCTAGCTGATTCTGAGCCTCCAACAGAATGGCGCTAAACACAGAATTGAGAAGGCGCATGGATGCTCGGTGCTGGTATAAATCCGCCCCATCGTATCACCACCTCCAGTTCCTGAAACCTCCAAAGCTCCAGAGCTCATGGAGCCTAGAGCTGAAATGCCCGCCTAACCAAAAAACCTTCTTCCAGCACCAAATATCTGCAGTCCTGGAGCTCCTTACCATCCAAGCCTCCTTCCTTGCAACCTCGCCCTCCCAGTCCTGGGAGGTGCCGTCTGCTCTGCTCCTGTCTGCACTGGCAGGGAGTGAGTCGCAGGTGACGAGCTGCCCGGGCCCCACCCCAGGTCCCACCCTCTTTATTCGCTGCCTCTCCCCATCCTCGTCCAACATCTCCAATGTTTTCTGTCTCCCCAGTGTTTTCTCTCCAATGTTTTCTGATGTCCCCAACCTGATCTCTTCCTTTGCTCGGGTCCCATTTCCACTCGCTCTAACGAGTCGAGAACTACACGAAGAGCCCAGACCCTTGCCAAACAAGTGTCCTGCCCTTGAACTTCTGCTGGATTCCATCTCCCACTCTTCTTACATACTTCTCTGATGGCAGCAGGCAGTCATTTCAAAGTCCTTTTTGGAAAGAGGAAGACAGAAGTAAATTCAATGTGGGTGCTTCTCTCTTGCTCTTGGTTTCCTGGAATCTATTCAACACCCAAATTTCAGGGAAAGGTTTCCCATTTGCCCCACTTCTGGCATCTAGAAAACACCCCTCAAAAGATGTGGGGTATGGAGTACTTTCTGATAACGCTTCTTAAGCTGTGCCCTCAAGAGACCAAATTTCATTCATTCATTCAGCAAATGTTAATTGAGCACCTACGATGTACCAAGGACTATGGCAGGCACCAGGAGTTAAAGGTTTCCAGGAGGTGATCCAGGCTTCCAAGCTCTCCCACCCTGTCTGGGGAGAGGCGTCTCCCCTGGGCCTGACCGTCCCACTGAGCCAGCTGAAGACCAGGGTCTTAGTGACACACAGCTCACTCCATTGCCTGGTTTTGACGCTTGTTAGTTATCTTGGGTGAGTCACTTCCTCTCTATAAACCCCAGCTTTCTCGTCTGTGAAGTGAGGGCCCTAGAACCTACCTCAGAGACAAGGGGACCCATGCGTGTGAGGCTCTTATCACACAGAGTGAGTGACTCAGAATGACAATGCCCACGAACCTCTCCTGTTCACAGAGACAGCCTTGAAGGGGACATTCTTTCCATTCTTTCTTGTGTGGTCTCAGAGGCAGATCCGAGAGGAACCTCAAATGTCCTCCTACCCACTTCTCTCTCTTTCAAACAGCTTTGGTGTTCAGTAATTCAATATTCTTTCCTGGGCTCTTGGGACACAAGAGGTCCCATTCCTTTGGAAGGTGGGCAGGGAGTGGCCTTGTGGTTTGCCCCCCCCTTGGCCTGGAGTGTTGGCTGGACACTGGGGGGCGTCACACAACTCCGCCACACAGCAGGCCACGTAACTTTGCAGCAGAGGAAGCCCGACCCAACACCTCTCTGACACATCAGAAGGGCCTGTTTATCTGGAGCTGTCACAAAGTCTACTGCTCACGCGTCCTCTGACCGCTCACTCTTTCCCAGGGAGAATGACCAACACACACGGAATGACCCTTCCTATTGTGAAGCCACTAGTTTAGGTGCACGTCAGCAACTTCTGCTCCTACCCCTAAGATAAAAACAAAACAAAACCACCCACTAACTATTGTAGCCACCCCCTCTGTGTCACACGCGTATTTCGGTGCCTGTTATTACCCTAGTTCCATCCTCCCTCCCTCCTGGCCCTCTCTCCTCATTCCCGGGCAAACCCTCTGCAGTTTCCCAAACGCTTTCCTGGGGCCGGTTTGAAGGCCGAGAGAACGGCACATGCCAGATGCCTTTGCCGTCACCTGGAGGGCCCCGGGATGATGACTCCAGAGTCTTCTGGTGACGCGTGATTTTGCGGGAGCACGTGGGCTGTGAACCCCAGCGCGTTGTCTGTGTCTCCTGAGCTCTCCGCTGTCGCTTTCTTCTGCAGGTGCGCATCTTCCCAGCACTGGGGGCAGGCCCAGCATTCCTGCCAGTGCTTTACCTGTATAGTGGCGGCTTCCGCACTTGCTCTCATTTACACTAACTTAGGGGACAGGACAGAGCATTGACCGGGTAGGACTGAGGCGGGGAGATGAGGATGACCTGGGCTTGGCCTTCCCCCCAACTCAAGAAGTTGGGTGCAGCCTTGGGTCGCAGGGCCAATGTTCTGCTTGTGTTTAAAAAGTGCTCTGTTGTCTTCTGAGAGACACCCAAGAGCATATCCGCGAACAATGTCCACGTGAACGTCCAGCCCGGCCAGCCTGTGACTATTAACTACTGCAGCTATGGAGCCCAGGCACCGCCCATTTCTACGTGCTCTGGTGAAGCCTCCAAACCACTCTTAAGAATAACATTGTTAAATGCACAAAATACAGCACTCAGGAATACAAAGGAAACCAATTATATTGAAATACAACATTGAAAATATTTTTAAAAAACAGATCTGTGATACATAGTTGTGTATTTCTTTGGAAACACATTAAATGACCAGATCCAGTGGCAGATCTGACGTGTATGTAACTTTGCAACAGTGATGAGCGTAAACAGTGTTTCAAGATGTCTCCAACAAGAACTGGAACACAACTGGAAGAAATAAGAGCAGTTTTGATGGGTGACAAGGCTCTGGTACTGCAAATACTACAGTGGTTTGTGCTCTCCATTCGCAATCAAATTCAAAATTTCATGTAGAGGTTAGTGACAATAACGGTGTGACTTCTCCCCATCTAAGTTCAGGGAGCCCGGTTTCAGCATGCGTGCTGCAGAGGGCGTCGCTAGCTAGCCTGCAGGGAACCAGCGTTCCAGTGGTAGAGTCACAGGAGCTGGCTTCAAATCCCATCCCGCCACCGGCTGCTGTATGTGTCTGGGCAAATAACAGCCTCTCTGGCCTTGATGTACCTGGTTAGTAAAATAGAGACCGTAAGAACAACTACCTAAGAGGACTGCTGGGAGCCACGAGTGTGTGGCAAAGCGCTTTGCAAGCAGGAAAAGCCCTATGTGAATGTTCTCTGCTCTTCTTTACAAAGGAGAGTTTGCACCTTAAGTTTTGAGAAAGACTAAAAATCAGATTAATCCTTTTCAATCTGTTGACCCTAAATTTTCTGCCAAACAGGTTTGAGTTCCTCACTGATATCTTCTTTTCTCCCACCCTAAACCTATCATTTGGGTACACAATGGATTCCTAGGAAGCCCACACTCACCACAATTTTTACAAACATCCGCGAGGGAGTTATAAAATTCTTGGCACCGAAAAAAAAAGACATTGTGCTTAATTGCTGGGCTCAGGCATGATTTTGACAGTTACAATACCTGGTTCAACACTGCTGCTAGCCAAAAGTCACCCGTTAACCATGTTTTCTTAAACAGTGACTGGTAAGTTGTTATCTTCCAGCTTCTCCTGCTAATTAGACATCATGAGTCAAAGTTAATTTGGTGGAAAACATTTCTCAACTTAATGACATTTATGGGCAATTAGGCACGTTGTGGAAGGGAACACACATTTACATTTCAGCCTATTTCCAGGGCTTAACAAGAATCTCCTCTTTCCCGGTTGGAGATTTCTCGTTCTCTGAGGAATATGTTCGATACAGACACCACGGGCCTCCTTGTTATGCTAGAAACCAGCAATTGTTTGCACGAAACAAGCTACCACACAGTAATGAGGTGCAGACGGAGATAAAATTAGGCTCGGTGAAGGCTTTTGTGTTGTTTAGACCCGTGTCTAAACACCACAGCCAGACTCAGAGCACTGATAAATGTGCGCCAAACACAGATTCTCAGCCCGGCGTCAGAAATGGCTCCTGTTCTCCATGTCAGCCCATTCGAAAACCAGCTAACCATCTAAAAGACAGCACTCCTAACTTATAAAATTATGCACCTTTGCTCTTGGGCGTTTTTTTGTAGGCCAGCACATTCCCGATGCGTCATTTGGTCAAAATGAACCGACACAGACTCGTGCCTGTACCCACCACATGGAAATCCAGCCAGAGGCGCAGGCAGCGGCACCCTGGGTGCTCAGTGCCTCTCAGCTCCTTGCGATAGTGTCCTGCCCACCCGCTTCTCACTTAGCAGCTCCCGATTCTGGCTACGCAATACTTTACTCTCAGCTCACTCCTGACTTCTCTCCAGGAACTCTTTAACCAAATGCACTCGAACTTTCTAGTTCTTTTCTTTTGGAAGGTGAGATTTGCATTTATGTGTATACACGTACATGCACGCACACACATACACCCTGATAATAAATGGTGGTGATTCTTTCCCTCACCCCACTGCCAGGATGGTTTTTGGGCATAAAGAATGAAGATTGAGGTAGAATGTCCTGTTTCAGAAATTCCATGGGCTAAGGTGCTGAACTGGGACTTCTTATAATTAACCAAATCTCCAACTCAGGAGGCAACGGCCAAGCATCCTCCAAAGGACACTAGGAATTCAGTTTTGTAAAACCAGGATTATGAGACATACCTGGGTGTCTGAAGATTTGTGAAATTCTCATATACTGGTTATTTAAAAAATTAATTTTGTTTAATGTACAACACACGTACACATTATATGTACAAAAACTTATCATTTTCTGAGTGGTTGAAGGGTAGAAGAAAACTTTACAGAACAAATAATGGTAAGTTTAGAGAACCTTTAAACTATAATTTAGGTGTTATAAACAGATGTTTCCTAAGGTAAAAAGAAACTGTCTAAATATTATAATAATTTGTCATATGTAAATACTGTAAATAATGTGTGTAAGTATACATTATAAATAATATATAAATCGTAAAATCAGAGGAATGTACAAAATAAAATAATGGTCAGGTTAAAGCTCCTAAAGTCAGCAAAATAAATAACACTCTCTTTTAATAAAACTTGCCAGGAGACAAATGTGATTTCCTGGCTGCTTGAACAGCAATGGAGAAAATCACAGTTCAATTCAACTCCCCTGTGCCCCCAAACCAATGCAATGACGGGGTTGGCCCCATCTCGGGGGGAAAAGTCCACCCAGAAACCCCAGAGCAGGTTGGGGACCTGTTCTCGGTGACCTTGGGTGCTGGCGTGCAGCCGCATCCTGGAAGCTGTGACACTGATGAGTGGGAAGTGGGGGCCTGGCCTCCAGCTGACCGTCGGAGCAGCTGCGTGGGACTGCCAGGAAAATGACTTTCTGTGTGGTGTCTCCTCTAGACTGCCAGGCTCTTGCTGACACCTTGCTGGCTGTGTGGTTGGGGGCAAGTGACTAATTCTATCTGTGCCCCTCCGTTTGTTCATCTGTAAAACAAAGACAATAATTGTGCCTATGTTGTATTGTTGCTATGAAGATTAAATGAGCTCATATATGTAAACTTCTTACCACAGTGCCTGGCACAGCCTAACAGTTGTAGTTATAATAAAAGCATCAGCCAACCCTTCTAGTGGTGCTACCTGTTAGCTCTTCGTGGCAATCTGCAGACACCAGTGGTGCTACCAGTGCTGACTGGGGAAACCAGAGACCTGGACTCGAGCCCTGGCTAGATGCTTGATGCTCCACAGAAGGCACTTAGCCATCTTGGGTTTCACCTTCCTGTCTGGAAAATGGAGCTAACGATACCTGCCTTATGAAGTCGTTGCAAGAATCCAGCAGACCGTGCGTACCGTAAGCTGTGACGTGCCCTCGTGGGCAGCGCTGGAGCAGGTGGTCAAGACAGAAGCACAGCTTTGACCTGGGCTTTCCCTCTTGACTGGGGAGCTGCCGGCAGCCTCCATCTGGGCGTCACCCCCGGACCACATGCTGCTCTCCAGGCCTTTCCCACCCCTCTCCCCCGGCACAATATGCTCACTGGTGTCCTTTTCTATGGGACCCTGCTTCCTGCCAGGTGACAGCAGATAATCCAGCCACACACGCCTTGCTAATGGGGATTAGGGTGCTAATGGCTTCTCTCTCTAGGTTAACATATGTACTTCTACACAGGGGCCTTCTGGAGATGATGCTTTTGCCAGAGAAATAACTCCGATGAGCCAAGTTTGGAGGCAGTGGGCCCAAATCCTCGCTTTCAATTCTTTTGGGTATATACCTAGAAGTGGAATTTTTGCATTATGTGGTAATTCTATTTTTTAATTATTGGAGAAACCACCATACTGTTTTCCATAGTGGCTGTACCATTTTACAGTCCTACCAACAGTCCACAAGGGTTCCGATTTCTCCATATCCTCACCAACACCTGTTATTTCCTGGTTTTTGTTTTGGTCTGATTTTGATCATAGCCCTTCTAGTAGGTATGGAGGAGCTTTTGGCTGGATGCTAAGGGGCTACCAAGCTGTCTTGTCCTCCTGAGCTTGTAAAGTAGTTACAGAGTCGGCTATGCTGATACTCTGATGCAGAAAACAATAAGTGATTGCAAATAAATAAAGTCCAGGTGGTGTGTCCAGAGCACAGTAGCAGGGAACAAGCGAGGACTCCAGGGGGGATTGTGGGACCCAATGCAGGCCTTCTTGGAAGGATGGGGAGGAGGTGGCTCTAGGAGAGGGAGCACCAAGCACAAAGATGCGTGGATGGAAATTAGCCCAGTGACCCAATTAAGAGGCATGAAGGGGAAAACTGGAGAGACAAGGGTATGTGTCAAGACAAACCCATTTCTCTCGAACTTTCTTGCTGCATTCCAGTCCTTATTAAATCCCTGATAACTGCAGGGACGTTTGGTCGTGCAATCCATGGCGAAGAAGGAGAATCCAGACACTCTTTTAGCCCAAGAAGGAAACAGCGATGCCAGCGAGGGGTTGATCTTAGCAGTGTGACAGTCCCTGGGAGAGGCCTTAGGAGGATGTGACCATGTGGCAGGGTGTCAGAGCGCCTCTGCAGGCTGCGAGGGGTATAGCAGTGGCAATGTCTACACACAGGAAGACGAGTCATAGAAACAAATACAGGATGTCTGTAGAGTCCGAAAGAACAGTAAATAATATTATGATCATTATTTTACTGATCAAAGTGTCTTTGATGACATTCTGTGCATTCAACTATGTCTTTGGACCTTAGACTCCATATATTAAGGCCAATAAGGGAACCAGATTTCTCACGGTTGAAGAGGGGAGTTACACCTGTGGAAAGGGAGAACCTAGAATACGCCCTTTGGTGTTGAGCTGGAATTAGAGGTTTCAGTGTAAACTCACATATAAATAGATCCTAGCTCTGTCCATTGGAACGGCCTGAGAGCAGTGACACCCAGTGGCAGACAACACATCAGTGCTCAGATCTTGGTTTCTAAGGTCCCCACTGAAAGGAATTTGAGCTCTTGGAGAAATGGCCAATTCCAAGGCTGGGTGGGTGGCGGAGGTTGGGGGGGGGTCAGGAAAAGTACAAGATGAAGCTAGAACATCTTGTGCCAGAAAGTAAAGGAGTTCTCTAAACATGATGGGCACGGGTCCAGAGAACCCAGATGCCAGTGTGAAAGAGTTCCTACTGGCCAGATCTGGGACAATTTGGGCATAAAAATAAATAATTGTAAGAGCATAGTATCACCTGTTATATAAAATAGGAACCCTTGAGTTCCTACTGATATAAATAAACCGATGAATACATAAATAGAAAAAGTAAAAGCTTCTTCTTAAAATAGAATTCCAACTAATAAATATAGGGGGAATGATGGAATTAGAATATCATTAATTGGCAACCATTACAGTAATTATTAATCCAACCAAGAAAAACCAATGAATATTAAAAACAGGGAGTAACATCTTATGAGGAATTGGATATTTGCATAGTGTCAAAGACCTCCCCACAAAATCCTTATAAATTACAAAAAAATAACTTTACGGTAGAGACACATGGAAAACATCACTTTCACCATTTGATTTACAACAAAATCACCAGTATTGGGGTAAATTAAAATCATATGCCATTTGGACAGCTACAATACGAGCCCAGCATCACTTCTGAGATGATGTTTCTCGCAAAGATGCATAGCCTGAATTGAATGACAAGGAATCATCTGAAAAACCCACACTAATGAATATTGTACACAATAATAGGCCTGTAGTTCATCAAAAGTGTCAAGGTCATGAAAGACAGAAACTGTCCCAGATTGGAGGGGACTAAAGAGATGTGACAACTCAGTGTGAGGAGTCATCCTGGATTGGGTCCTTTTGCTGTAAAAGGCATTATTGGAACAACTGGAGAAATTTGGATGGCATTTGAGGATTAGATGATAGTATGTATTGGTGTTAATTTCCTCATTTTGATGGTTGTTTTTGAACCATTTCGATGGCTGTAGTGTGTAGGAAATACACAGTAAAGTATTTTAGGGTGATGCCAACAACTTGCCTCTCAAATGAATTAGGAGAAAAAGTCTTTGTATTCTTTTTGCAACTTTTCTATAATTTTAAAAATTATTTTTAAAAAGGGAAATATTTTGTAAAAATCCACATGTTAACATGTAACATCAGAATCTGGGCCAAATAATGAATTGAGCCAAGGTACATCCCCTAGAGCAGGGGTGCCCAAACTTTTGGCACCGGGGACTGGTTCCATGGAAGACAATTTTTCCACGGATTGGGGGGAGCAGGGAGATGGTTTCAAGATGATACAAGCGCATTACATTTATTGTGCAGTCAAACCTCTCTGCTAATGATAATCTGTATTTGCAGCTGCTCAGCTCCACCTCAGGTCATCAAATATAGGATTCTCATAAGAAGCTTGCAACCTAGATCCCTCTCATGCACAGTTTATAGTAGGGTTCATTCTCCCATGAGCATCTAATGCTGCTGCTGATCCGACAGGAGGTGGAGCTCTGGCGTGATGCCAACGATGGGGAGCGGCTATCAATACAGATGAAGCTTCGTTTGCCCATGCCTTACTCCTGCTGCCCCGGGGTTGGGGACCGCAGCCCTGAAGAACATGACAGTCCTGAGTGCACCAGCCTGGTATTGAAGGGCAGTCCTCCTCTGCCTTACTTCCAAGTGCTGGGTGTGTTTTAATAACAGGGGGTGTGGTTTTCTCTTCTTCTTACGTGGGTGACCGTATGGTGCTCAAGAGTCTAGAATTGAGGTTATGTCCATACCTGTGGATGAGCAGGAGCAAGTTGCCTGGAACAGCCACTCCTACGTCTTTACCTACCTGCAGACTCCGTATGTGTTGGAAAATACCAAAGCTGAAGTAAAGGCAGTGCGTATATTCTACGGGGTGCAGTGTCTTGCCAGACAATAGCAAGACTGATTAGAAAGTGCAGCTCCCTTTTCGTGTGAGATGCTGGGCCCACTACCGGGGTTATACATTTGTTTGGAGGAGACGGGGTGCAGCTGGAAGAAAAGAGGGTGGGGAGCATTATAAAGAGGGTCATAAAAGGCTTTTTGAGCAAGGCAGAGGAAATCAGATTTGACGGAGCGGGCGTGGAAAGTCACTGCTGATTCTGAGTAGGTTCAAATATTGACAGCGGCATTGGGCGGGATTAGGAAGCCTGACGCGGAGCAGTCAGCCCGGCTAACCCCTGTCTTCCAGGGGAGAGGGGGCAGGTGCTATAAAATTCTTTTGATTCAACACATGTGGATTCAGAATTAATTAACAATAAACATTGAACACACAAATCATAACAAGCCCCCAAACAAGAGCTGGGCCTATGAGAAGTAGCCTCCCTAAATTGCTAAAAACCTTAGCTAAAACCCCAAGAATCTGAAGATAGAGCATTGGCCATTCTTCTCTACCACCGCTAGTGTTGTGACCTCTTTATTTTATTTGTGAAGGTGCTTTCTCCCCAAGGAATTCCAAGGTTCTTTACAAACTTTAAATGACCCAGGGGGAATGAATCCTCACAAGCCAGAAAGCAAAATAAAGCACCTCAACCAAAATAAACTCCCTCCACCTCTTTTTCTCCCTCTGCACCAACCCTCTTACCTAAAATAACCCAGGCCAACCCTGCCCCCCTGCCCAGGGCCACCTCTGCCAGCCACGGCCTCACTCCTGGGATCAGCTGACCCATCGCAATTGCTAGTGAAGCTTGTACATTTTAATCAGGGGAGTTTCTTTGGAGAACTCCAGAAAGGTGTTTGAAAAAACCTCGCACCTCTTTGCTTTCTAACGACTGCCCTGTGACATCCACCACTTAGAATTCAAATCCATTCTGCTCTCAGGGAACACGATCCTCCCGCTGCGATGTTTGATCTGATGAAGGCTTCTTGGGCGTTGGATCTGCTAGGAACACACAGTGTATTTGTGGTTATTGGTCTCTTGGGAGAAGCAGCCCCCTGAGGATAAAACTCCTGCGGAGAGACCTGACTTTGTCAAGACCAGAGTTGAAGACAGAGGGACGACCAGGAACCTCGAGCTGGGATCTGCAAGAGCTGCTATTCCCGGCGTGTTCAAAATTCTATAACTAGAAATGGAACAGATTTGCCGATTTCCAAGCTGCTAATGGTGATGCGAGAAGCCCCGGAACCCTCTGGGTTTACATCCCACTGGCCAGTAAGGGGCGCTGTTGATCGAGGGACTGTGGCTGGAAGCTTGGGGGAAAGAAGTGACCAGCAGATGTCCTGTTCTTGGTTCCTTGGAGGCTTCCCTCTTTGGGGGAAGCCTCTGTCTTGATTAGAGCTGGAAAACTCAAACGAGTGGCTTCCACCTCAGCGGCGTCACTCCGTTGTGCACTCTCTGAACAGAAACCCGTCCCCACTGCCACCTTTCCCCCTGCGGTGTCCTCCCCTTGCCCAGCCACTCTCTCTCCTCCCAGACAGCACTGAGGGCTCCAGGCCACCACAAAAGGGATTGCTGTCACAGATCAGGCTGCAGACTGCAGCTTGCTGGTTCTACTTCCCGTTACTCCTGCCTTCACGTTTACCGTCCCTGACGACAATTCAGTAATCGTGGCTGCATCCCGTCCTTTCCCGTACTCACGGTCACTAGAATCCACCAGGCACTTGGCACTCAGGTGTTGACCAAAGTCCTCACAGTGTGTGTGTTGGCGGTGGGGTGGGGTGGGGGGGCTGAGATAGAAAAAACATAAAAAGAGAAGAATCTGACCGTATTGCATTGCATATTTATCGTACCTGTGATACGTACACACACACACATAAACACATATCTTTAAAAAAAAGAACCAGAGCTTCCCCGGGCCCCATTTAGCCCTGGTCCTGGTTTTAAAGGCACAGTGCCTCGTGCCCATGGGCAGGAGGCTCCTTCCCTGCAGGCGAGGCCTGCGCTTGCTCCTGGGAGGGCATTTAGAGACCCGCTCAAGAAAGGGCCATAGAAGTGCAAATTATTAACAGACATTATTCCAGTGATGCTCACTTAAAACCTCATTGGCAGGGGATGAAACACTGGAGGCCTCTTGCTATTTTACTTGGGTTTCTCCTGCTGTTCACCCTCAACTGAGGACTGCACCAAACATCACGTTTGAAAACTCAGGATATTTGCATTTTTGTGTTTTTATGGGTCAAGTGAGGGAACCCTGGTTTGGCGGGAAAGGTGCACTTTCTTGAGCTGGCAGTGAACAAGTTAAACGAATACTGCCCCTCTTTTCTTTCTTCTTCTTCTTTTTTTTTTTTGAGGTTATATTTAAAGATAACAGTGTCTCTATTAACATGCAGATTTGGATATCCATTTGCAAAGAACAGAGTTATTTCAGATGCTGTATGGGAATCCTTTTTTGTATTTGTATCTTTGGGGGTGGAAAGTCCAGCTGCCTCTTCCAAGATTGCCCATAACTCTTCAGATGTCAACAAATCATTGAAAGGTGTCAGAATGAGGGAAATGAAAGATAATTATTCCAGCCGTGGAGAGCTACTTTGAAAGTGAATAGAATCTGTCAGATCGTCTTTTGAAAACAGCAGTTGGCTGCTTGTCCTGGCCATATTAAATGGATATATCTAGAGCCCAGTGAGGTTGTTTGAGATGGCGGTAATCAGCTTAAGTTGGTTTTGGTGGAGGGAAAAAAAAAAAAAAAGGCACTAGAAACGGCGCAATTACTGAGTTGGCGTGGAACAGCCGCCCTGATATGGTGACGAGGGGATTTCTATTCAGTTCTTAAAAAAACGGAATCTTGCATTCTTTGTGAATGAATAAAGAGCAAAGTCCATAAGGGCTTGGTAATTTCCAGATGGGGTGGGTGTGGGTTGTCAGGGGTGGGGGGACCTTCAAGGGGACCCTTGTGGCCGGGGTGAGTGCACAGTGTTCAGTGCTTCTCTGGACCAGAGGACAGACAGACCTTGAGGCTGGGTGAGGTGGATGGGGGGTGCTTATGGCAAAAATGAAGACTCATTCGACTTGGGTCATGTCCCCAAGTGGCAAAGCAACAAGGAGGCAATTTGGGATGAAGTCCAGCTTAATATAAGAAGCCAGAGTCGTTGCTTTTTCCCTGATGCCAAAGCTGGATTCTGGGGAACCTGAACTTTTCTGTTTGTGGAAGTCATACCAGATCCACTACAGGGAGGGGCAGGAGAGGCATGGCCTGAGCCTCACTTGCCCCAGATCTCAGACCTGGACTTTGGTGCTGTCTTTGAACAAAGCTGTGCATTAGGTCTCCAGAAGGACGGCCAACTGCGAAAGAAAGAGACAGCTTGCACCGGGCCCCAAAGCCAGACCACACTGCAGTGCAGGATGAAAGAAAATGTTGCAAGCCCTGTAGTTATTCTGTGAACAATGTAATTGGATATTTACTATGTTTCTATGTTAGAAGTGAATTGTTAAAATAGATGACAATTTGTCTACCCCTATTTCAGCATTTCCTCGTAATGGCAGCTCCCTGTGGTCTGGGCTGCTGGCTCTGGGGGAACAGGGCAAAGCAGGCTCATAGGTCAAAGGAGCTTGGGCCAGATGGCTGGGTGGCTCTGCACTCTGCGGCACGGGTCTCCATGCCTCCTGCCCACAGACACTTGTCTGCCACCAAAACAGGAAGAGTTGTCCTGCACCACCCCTTTTCTCATATTTGGGGCCAGTCGAGTGGGAGTGTGCTCTGGTCTGGTGGGGCTGCAAGACCCTGTTGTGCAGGGGGCCAGGCACTGGTGTCCCCCTGCCTTGGCATTTTTATATGCAGAAAGACTGCCCCAAACAGGCAGCTCTTCCGGACGGAGATCCTGCCTGCTGCGAGGAATGAGGGGCATTGCGGGTACCCTGCCCTTCTGCTGTGCTTTTGCAGAAACATGTCACCGCTTTTAGAGTTTTGGCCAGGGACTGTCAACCTCTTGTCGGCCCAGTGACCACTGTCACAGCAGAAGCACCTTCTCGGAAGCGCAGGGGCCCGGCACGAGGTTTGTCCTGTTCTCCCTGCTTTACCAGCAGACTGCTCACTATCCTCTGTCCTCCTTTTCTAGGGGGGTTGGGCAGCACCACACGTGTGGATTCCAACTTGATTCTTTTGTACGCATTTTTGGGCCCATGACCAGCTCTGACACGTTGGCCTTATCCATTAGATATGGGATATGATTGGTTGGCTCCTTGGCCCACTTATAGGTTCATTTGTTTACCTGCTGAGAGTGTTTCTCTGCAGGGCTCAGGTTTCAGAAGGAGGAGCAAAGAGGGCTCTGAGTGCTAGTGCTCAGCCTTGGAAAGGCGAGAGCCCTCTGGGAATTTCTGTACCTGGACTTGGTTTTCATTGGCCAAGGCAGACATCATTTGGAGTGAGCTAACGCTTGGAAGGTGGCTTCTTCAGGGTACTGGGCTTTGCTCGAGTGTCCAGAGGCCCTGATTCTATTTGGCCTGGCCTCTCTCAGCAGTTAGCCCTTTGCCCTTGGGTAAGTCATTTGTCTCGAATGGCTTCAGTGTAATTTTGAATAAAAAAAAAAAATCCCTTTCCCTTTTCCTTTTAGTCACAGAAAATACAGCCAAGGTTCCCACTGGTTAAGGAGTTTGTTCACAGGGCAAGTCTGGCCCCTTCTGCTTATTCTCTGGCAAACTGCCACTCAGTGATAGGTTTCAGAGCCATAGAAATGTGGCCAGGAGTAAGGAATGTGGGCCCAGACTGTCACAAGGGCCCCCACATTCAAGGCACAAGAGAGCTTCTGCCATTTTTTGACACACAAGAGGACAGAGTCCAAAGGCAGCTTGTACACTTGGGTCACTCATCTCTGCTCAGAGGCCAAGAAGGAGCAGACACCTTCCATTAGGAAAAGGGGAGGCAGGAGGGGACCCCAGAGCCCTGTCCCTTGCACACGGTCTGGGGAGGGGTCAGAGACCGCGTCCATGGGGCACTAACTCTGCACGAGGCATAAAGCATGCGTCTATGACCCTCTCTCTGCTGTAATGACTGGGCATTCCTTCAATAGAGAATTTCTGGGGGACAGGTTTCACTTCCTGCCAAGCCCATCTCATGAGTTTCACTGGTGGATCCATGTATCTGTCCTCAATTTTTCTTCTTATTATTATTGCAACAAAATAACAACAGCTAAATTCATGGTGTGTACAAGGCTCTGTGTTAAGCGCTTTACGTCGACCCTGTGAATTATTATAGATAATACGATTATCCCCATTTTACAGAGAAGGAAACTGGCTCTCAGAGACACCAAGTAGCAAAGATCCACAGCCAGTAAGTGGCAGAGCAGGCGTTTGACCCAAGTCCCGGCTCTTGAGCAGTGCATTACGGCCTGTATTGCTGTTGCAGAATCAACAACAGCTAACCACAAACCATTAAAATCCCACAGATATGGCAAGTCAGATCACCCAGTTCCTTCATATTGTATCTTTTAGCCACAGATTTATTATGCCATCGTAAGTCCCTTAGGGAAAAGGATTATTTTTTCTCTTTGGCCGTAACTCCCTCACCCTTTGACATTGGCCGCTTCTCACAGTGGGCATCGGGGAAGTTTTACCAGCCAGCCCTCCCTTCCTTCTCCCCTATAAACTTCACGTCCCCTGTGCCAAGGAGTATCGGCAGCCTGACAACGTGACAATGAACAGTTACTGGGAAACGTAGTTTTTATTTGTGTTATTTTTAAAGTACAAAAGTGTTATATGTTTTTGGTTTTTAAAAATGTAAATACCACCAAAGAGCATGCTGTAGAAATGAAAAGCTCACTCTTTTCATCTTCTGGATGGCTTGGCCGGCATTCTTGTAGGTAATTTTATGTACAGATAGATACAGGTGTAGACACAGAGCATGCTATACCCACGCTCCCAGCATTCTTCTTAATGGACACACCATGAGTTATTCACATAGTCCCTGTTGAGCAACAATGAGCTTATCTGCAGTTTTTCACTTTTGCAAATAATATTATGACCTTCCCCCTTGTACATATGTTTTTGCACACTTGGAAAGACTAACTCAGGAGGAGATAGTCCCAGAAGTGGGATCTCTGGGTCAGAGGGTGCAAACATTTTACATATTGGTAGAGACTGCCAAATTACTCTCTAAAAAGGTTGTTCAACCCACGTTGCCATCAACAGTATGTGAGAGGATTTGCCCCCGCCTTCCCATCCCAAAGGTGTATTTCTAAGTTTAATTGCCTTCGTCTATGCCCTTAGCTGGACTTCCATTAGGTGCTAGGATCCCGGGGCACTGTTTGTTTGCCTGGTTGCCTGTTACCCTGGAAGCACTTTTCCTACTGAAATTAACCAGGACTCCTAGAAATAAGGCCACCTGTACAATGGCTTTCACATTTAAGCCTTAAAAATAAAAACAAAACAAAAGAACCTAACAAAACAGAGGTGGAGATTTGTGCGTATGTACTGAATATTTTACATTCTTCCAAAGCTACAAAGTCTGGAAGGCCTTCCATATGGAAATCGCTATTAGCTAGGATATTCTGAGAACACTTTACATTTCTACTGCAAATGTCCGGAGGAGTTATACAGATGGTAATCAAAGCCATGCCATCGTGTCCTGCTAAGTTGATTTACAGACCTGTCACAAAGTTTGGGCTGTAAAGGGCCCAGAATTCAGTTTATAGTTGGTTAAATATGGCATTTATGGTATTTTTACAAAGAATTATTCCCCAGGCGCTGGGGCCAGATTGTGTCCTCTCAACTAACTGACTCTGAGAAAAAGCAGCTTTCATAACTTCAACCAAACAGCTTCATTTCTAGAAATCAACATGTTGCAAGGAAGTGTAAAGATTACTCTTAAATTAATTGCAAGCAATTAAAATCTTGGGATTGACTGGAACTAAAATAAAAGTAAAATAAATAGGTCATTTTAGATATCAAGCCAGTACCTATGACTTTACACTTAAGATATGGCAATTGTACCTGCAGTTTCGCATGTGTTTAAAAAAATACGGCTGGGTGCAGTGGCTCACGCCTGTAATGGGAGGCCGAAGCAGGTGGATTGCTCAAGGGCAGGAGTTCGAAACCAGCCTGAGCAAGAGAGAGACCTCCGTCTCTACTAAAAAATAGAGAGAAATTAATTGGCCAATTAAAAATATATAGAAAAAATTAGCCAGGCATGGTGGCACGTGCCTGTAGTCCCAGCTACTAGGGAGGCTGAGGCAGAAGGATTGCTTGAGCCCAGGAGTTTGAGGTTGCTGTGAGCTAAGCTGACGCCACGGCACTCTAGCCCAGGCAACAAAGTGAGGCTCTGTCTCAAAAAAAAAAGAAATGACTGTCATAGAATAACTTAACATACAATCTGGCCAGTTTCATGCTGCATGGAGAAAGTTCTAGCTCAGAAATAGGATCGAGGACGAGCCAACTAATAGTACAGTTTTTAATCCAACTTTGCCAAATAATTTGGCTTTATGCTAAATATTAATAATATTAATGTTACTATTACCAAGAGTCTATGTTTATTTAAATGAGTGACTGGTAACCTGGAAGTTGATCTCCTACTGAAATCACAGGAGTCACAGAAGCAAGGTTGCCATTATCTGTAATCTTTATTGTCAGAGCTACTATTAAACCCTTACTATATGCCAGGCATCATGCTAAGAATTTCTCACCTATTTTCCAAATATAGTACTTGTAGGAAAGGAAATATCCCTTTTTACAACTGAGTTTAGGCACTGAGCAGCTCAGAGTTTGTGTGAAATGGTAGAACTGGCAAACGTGCGTGGAGGAATTCACCCGCCGCCGTCTCCAACATGATAGTCTTATCACTGTGCCACATGCGTCATGGCTTCAGGTGGCTCCGGCCGCAAAATGGCCCAGTGCCTCCTTGCATTTGTAAAGCATTTAGAGATATTATTTTACAAGGCATTCTACATGCAAAATATTTTATGCACAGGGGTGGGTCAGGGTTTCTGTGTCTGAAAAACAAAAACACGCAGGAGTTGGAACAGGTGGAATACTTAAGCCGAGCCAGCTTTCGGGTCTGCTCTTCATCAAGTCTCAATTTCTGCAACGAAATTTTCCCACCAAACAGTCACACAGATGCCTTGGTCGTGGAGACTGAATTGGGCCTCTTCCGGAGAACGACACTTCTTCCATTGAAATAGCCCCTTTCTTGGACAGGGCGAGAGAGTGTGTGTGTGTGTGTGTGTGTGTGTGTGCACTTGTTTGCCTCGTGAAGCAGGCATTCAGGTGGCTCAAGGCTGCAAGTGACTTGTTCGGCTATTTGTGAAGAAGCTGGCAAACTTGGGCCTTCTCCCTGGCAGGGAGGAGAAAGGGCTGCTTGTTTGGGAAATATCAGCAAAAAGCCTGGTGCAGGTGGGGCCTCCATCAGTGAAAAGTTGTTGGAAGCAGAGGCTGCAGGTGCGGCCTCTGGAGCATAGACGTGTGCTTCCTGGGTCCGGCGCGGGAGAAAGAGGACTGCCAATCCCCAAATAGAACCACACTGTTGTCCCAAGGGTGAATGAAAAAGATGTTTCAGTGCTGTGGACGGATCTGGATGGTTTGCCACGGAGGACAAAAAGTCTCCTATAAAATTCCATTTACATAGTCCTATCTCACTTGGGCTTTTGGTGACCAGATTCAATTGTGCTGGTGTCCCCTGTGCAGTATGATATCATAGCTTCAGAGGAAGGCTTTATTTAGAGGTCACACTAGTTTGTCCTGGGGATGTAGTCATTTTTTGTGTCACGGACAATGTTTTACTGTGGAGATATGAGCCAGATGGCTCAGCCACTTGCAGTCCGGAGCTAAACAGTGTCTGTATTGTTGGCGAATAAACAGAATCTATTGTTCGCTGCTCATGAAACTCTAGTGCCTACCACTGTTTAGAGATGAAGTATTTAATAAATTGTTAGGTCTCGCTTAAATAATCTGTAAAACAACATCTCGGAGGGATGCAGGCCTCCAAAAATATAAATCTCATGTGATCTTAAAAACAACAACCACCACCTATTTATCCGGCTTCCTTCCCCACCCCAGAGCCATTCACCCTTATAGTAGCGAGGGAGCAGGATCTGATTTTTGTTTCTTTCCCACAGCAATCCACATGCTAATATGATCTGTACCCCTTGTCCTGGGTGGTGGGGGCAGGGGGACAACAAGACGCTTGTGCTCGGGTCCCCTCCAACTTTCTCACCCCATCCAGGGCACGGCTACCTATTTGTCAACCCAGAACAGCACAGTGGAGCATGTGTGCCACGGAAATGCAGTTTTGGGATTTGCTTCCTCCCTTCTGCCTGACATTATTCCTGATACTCTGAAGATAAAAGGTGCAGTGTCTGGAGAGCTCTTGTCACACGCCGAATTGGCCTAACTCATGGCAGGAGTCTGCTCAGTTACCCAAACAACAACATCACCACAGCACGGCAACCTGGAAGCCCTGCAAAATATTTGTTTCCTTTTGCAGAATGAGTTTAGAGTGTCACTTTCTGAGCATTTACTATTATTTGTTTCCTTCCTTTTTTTTTTTTTTTTTTTTTTGTCTTTTTCCAGCATGCGTCTTGTCTTTCTAAATGAAGCACACTTTCCCATTTAACTTCGCCCAGCTGTGGCTGGGTATATTGCAATGTCAGAAGTATTCGTTTCCTGCCTTAATTGCAGCCAAAGCCAACCTTGACTGGCAAGGAGAAAGCCACTGACAGGTTTGGGCTGTGTCCAGACCTCCTCAGACTTTCTGTCAGCCAACTGTTTGACAGTATATGCAAATGCTATGCAAATGCAGGGACACTGGCCGAACACCTGCAGAAAGTGACCATCCCCACTCAGACTTGGCCTCCCCTGTAACTGGGGGTTTTGAAATGCTGCTTGGTCGCTTTCTGTCAGTTTATTATGCATTTGTCAGCAGAACGTTGGGCTGATAAAAACACTCCTCTTTGTCCTGAAGAGCCGCGGAGCTCCATGTGGAGCTGCAAGTGCCAGGGATAGTGGGATGGCTCCTGGCCAGTCCTTGTGAATCCTCCCCTCTGTCCCCAGGACCCGAGTGGCAGCATCCGAACTCTTGTGGGCTTGCCCGCATGGAGGAAGGCCTTCTGTTTCCCTAGGTACAAAGACGGAGCGTTGCTGGTAGGGCAGCAGAGCGAGAGGCTGGCTCTCCCGAGCAGCTGGAACTTGGTGACTTTGAGGAATAATGTGTCCTGGATTTAGAAAGCCAAAGGAAAATCTGCCCAGGCGGTCAGGGAATTGCAAAGGGGAAGAGGGCCTGCCACCTTGAGGGGGAATAGAGTCGCCAGCCACACACCCCCGTCCAGACTGTGGGAAGGCGGCCAGGTGGCGTGACTCCGGCAGCCACTTGCTGCCCGGCCATCTCGGCTCCCATCTGCTCCCGCCTTCACTGGCTTCCCACAACCCCTCTCTTTAAGAGACGCAGGGACCAGCAGTCAGCTGTTATTGGAAAGTTGTACGTGAGACTCGCGCAGTGTCGAGTTTGGCCTTTTCGAAGGCAAGGCAGGTGACCTGACTGTCATGGCCCCAAAGACTGGTGGACAAGACCTGCATTCTGGGGCCTTCTCTGAGCCAGTGCTGAGGGAGGAGTAAGGCAGAGACACTGTGGAACGATGTACTATGCAGTCCTTAAACATTGACCGCCAGACCTGGGAAAAGCATTTTTCATTTTTTTGTGCAGCTGGGGTTTGGTTCTCCAGAAGAACAAGTCATTTTGGGAGTGGTTGTGCAAAACAGAACTTCTAAATCTCCGAACTCCCTCTACTTACAGATTGGAAGGGGCTTGAAATCTGGGCATCCTATTGCATAATTTTGGGTACCTGAATATATACCATGGTGTCCTAGGCATAGATCTGTAACCAACGCTGGCAACGTCTGGGGAGTAAGTGGGTATTGTTCCTGATGAACAATTTAGCTGATGTCAGTGTAGACGGCTGATCCAAGTAATTTATACTGCAAAATGGATTTTTTTTTTGGCCTAAAGAATCATCTTGCCATTCATGCAACTTAAATCAGTCAAATAATTGCTCACTCTTTCTTGTATATTAAGAGAAATGAAAAGTCATGGTGAAAACTCTCAAAATCTTTGACCATCCAGTCTTTTCCCTCTCTAGAAGGAAAGAGCTTGTCTTTGGGCTTTCCAGAAGCTGCTGTTTTGGGACCTGGTGGAAAATTTGAGTGCATGGCTTCCAAGCAGGCGTGATGGCTCTCTGCTGAGACTGAGTGTGTGCGAACATCCCCGAGCAGCCCCTGAATCCTAGTGCCTCATGAACAGGCACCTGGGCTTGGTAACTGCTGAAAACCATGGTACTGAATAGCAGCACAACGACGGTGCCAAGTGCTTGTGCAAACAGTGGGTTTTCCGATTACTGATTTATTGCAGAGGAAGAAAGAGGGCAAGTTAAGCACAGAAATGTGTATTAGGTGCCTGCTAAGTAGCTAGCATTTAGCATTTGCTGTTATGGATAAGGCATGAATAAGAACTTACTCAGGGTCACGCAGTAGACCAAGGTCATTATTAGCAATAGGACCTGAAAGCCCAGTTCTCAGCCCCATGCAAATGTCTCCTCTGAATTATATCACACAGTGTGTGCAATAACAAAAACTCTTAGACCAAATCCCCACAGAGAACCCAAGGGATGTGCAGACAAATTATAAAGGTGATTTGAATTAGAAATATAAAAAACTTCAAAGAGGGACCAAGGGACCTAGACGTTGTCGGGGTGAGGGTAGGGGATTTGGGAGGGAGGCCTCCAGCCATGTCCTTAGTTCCCTTGAGTATCCGTGAGACGGATATTGTTTGTGGTTGTCATAACATCAGCGAGGAACGAAAGTGGGAATTTCATCGGCAGGGACGTCATAGATGAATTTTCCCAGCTCCAAAGCCTGGCATAAAGGTGACAAGATCCCTCTCCTCTGACCAGAAGGCCAGCGCCAAGGCAAGTTCCATGGGTACGTGTGTCACTGACGGGAAAGTGAGTTTTATCATACAGCTGTAATTGCAATGCACGGGAATCTTATTTAAATGAGCCCACTTTTTGCCTTTTAAAAAAAAAGGCCTGAAAGAAATAAAATGCTACACAAGTGAGATTGCTTTGTCTCTCTCGCTCATTCTCTTTCCTTCTTGCGTGCACTCTCTCTGTCTTTTAAAAAATAAACCCAAGGTAGTTGTATTTAAGCAGCTTTAATGTCCTTTCAGGGCTGTGCGCGGGGTTGTGGTCACTCAGGCAGCAGTAACTTTGAAAAAATGACCCGTCTACACCCAAACAATAACAGAATCCCCCTTTTTATGTTGGAAACGCCCCCGGCTTTCTGTGCATCTCCAGACTCCCCACGTAGATGCAACTGTTTGACCAGCCTTCTACTGAACAACTTAATTAAGCAAAAGAAAACGTGTCAGTTTCTGCCAACCTCACAAAAACAGAGCTGTGGGGGTAAAAAGGGTCGGCGAATTAACCCACATTCCTGAACGGGTTCACTAAAGCGAGGCCTGGCTTTGCAGCGGTGCCAGGGCGAACCGTGTGCTGAGTTGCCATTCAGATTTATCAAGACATATTGTTCCGTAGATCATACTGAACACAATTAAAGCTGCGATACCTCGGGGGGCTGCAGCTCGGGGGTGCGCTTAGCTTAACTTAAAAAAAAAAAAATCTTGTCACGACACGGTGCCCACCGTTGACATTCCGCACAGTTACGGAGACAAAACAGTTCTACCCGACCATATGAAAACAGCAAGTTGTTTTTAGTTTTTCCCCCCGTCTTTAGAAACCCTGCCTTCCCTCTTCCCCCCTTTTCCCTCTCCATGAAAGCACACGCAATATGCAAAGCAACTGTATACTCTGCATGCAATTTGTCCCGGCCAGACCAAACCCGAATTTAATCCTTTTTTTTTTTTTTTTTTTTTTGTCCTGAGGGCGGGGAAGTGTCCCAGCCTAAATCCTTCTCTGGAAGCTGGAAAAGCAAAGGCCCCAGGAATCCTTTTTCCTAGCCAATTAAATTTAGGTTTTTTTTTTTTTTTTTTTTTTTAGCCTTGGGTTTTGATTTTGCTTCCTTTATGTGAAGCCAGGAGGGAGCTTAGCGCCCAGCACTCTGTGCCCCGCCCCCACCCCGTCAGAGCCGGGAAAAGCAGGGGCTTTCAGTGGCAGCCAAAGGGAATTCAGAGACAGCGTAGTGCATTTGGGGAAGAATTGGATCAGCACCAGTTTTGTGTCACCACGGGATTGTGGCATTTTTATTCTCAATTATCCACTCCCTCCCCAATATGTGTGTGTGTGTGTGTGTGTGTGTGTGTGTGTGTAGCAAGTCATCCTACAGCATTATGTTACACAGAAAGCGTCCCACAGTTAGAATGACATTGTCCCTCATTCTGGACTGGGAGATGCTAACTGAACTTAACCCGCAGCTGCCTAATTTTGCAGGGAAGCAGCTACGCCAGGGTCTGCAGGTTGGAAGCCTGCAGGTTACACATCGAGAAGTGGGTTCTCCAATGCCAGATGAGCTAAAGCGCAAATGCCTTTCTGTGGGGATGTGACGGGGTCCTATCCTCCGGATCCTTCTAAGATGCAAGGAACCTGTGCATTAAGAGGCATTTGTGCTTGATGTCTATTGCTCGTGTTCTTTGGTGTGGAGATATTTTTCCACGAAAGATTCCAAAGTGGCTCAATTATCAGAAGACCAAATGGGCAGCTTTTGTTTGCTCTGCCATTAGGGAAAAATATACACAAATTGGGCTAGATGTGCTGCGCAAAGCGTAGCTGGTTTTGAAATGTTGGAAAGACAGACAGACAAGTGAGGGAAACTGGCAGAAGCTTAGCCTGGAAGATGAGTAAAGCCCCGTGCAGAATGCCATAGGAGCAGTAGGCATGCATGCTTTGCAGATAAGCCTCAAATGCTACAGGCCACGGTGACTTTTTATTCTGGCCTCTCTTTTGAGCTTGGGACGTCCCACAGAAAAGGGGTCCGCTGAGAGTCTTGGAAAATGCAGTTTTACCACCAACTGGTTGAATTACACATAAAACATGCATAAAGCAGAGAACATCAGTGATCGAATGCAACCTGGGGCTTCTATCCTATAATTATCCAGATAGTTCATCTCAAAAGTGTTATTCTGTGCTAAGTATACAGATGTTGCAGACAAAAGCCATCAAAATCCAGAACCCATGACAAGAATGACTTACCCTTTTAAGGGTTCCTTATTATCTCCAGAAAATGGTCATGTCTCACGGGGGTTCTCTATGACCTCGGACTATCTTATATGTCTCTTTTTTTTCCCCTAAATAATTCAGGCTCCACAGGAGATTTTTCTTTCTGGTCTGAAGGGTGAAGCTTATCTGGTCGGCACGTTTTGCAAACTATAGCTGCTCGGTGGAGCTCATCCCCCAGAGGTCTCCGTGCTGTCCAAAAATGGTTCTTCTGGGGCCCAATGGAAAATCTGAGCCAAGAGCTTTAAGTAGGCACAATGCCCCCGGGATCGGGCACTCCAGCCAGCTGGGCCCCGTGCCTGCCTGCGGCCCCACTCCTGGCCTCTGCTCCGGGCTTCCTGCTCTCCCCCATGCCTTGACTTGTCTCCCTCTGTCCCCAGGACAGGAAGTGCCATCTCTGCCAAGAACCCAAGGCTGCTCTCTGTGTCTCTCACCACTTGCAGCCCAGTTTCAGGGCTTCCATCTCCTTTCTGGCTCTGACCTGCAGTGTGATCTTAGGCAGATTATTTCACCGCCCCACACCTCAGTGTACCCATCTGTAAAACTAGTCTCAGGTGTAAGTGAGTTCATTTATGTAGAGGACTTAGAACCCCACCTGGTGCACAGAAGCAATTGCTATTACCTCCCCTGTTAGTCATCAAATTGCTTCCGGGCTTGAGTGTCACTTTATGTATCGCGGCACTTTGAGAGGTGCTCAACGAAAGCAAGAGGAGGAAATAATGTCCCGAAACCGCACAGCACAGGGCAGGTGTAGACCAGGCTTGCACACCCTCCTTTTATGGATGTGAGCTGAATACCCTTGGCCTCCCAACCAAGTCAGAGTGCCAGCCCCTGGAAAGGGTTCCCGTGACAAATGGCAGCAGGATGAAGGCTGAATCCTCCTTTCACGTTGTTGGTGCTGCACAGAGAGGGGAGGAGAGGCAAAGACCAGAGCCTCTTAGAGCCCAAAGGGACTTAGAGGTTCCCCATGCTAAGCCTCCAACTCCTTAACTCCACAGCAGAATGGTAAAGGGTCACGTGCAGGGCTGGGCCTCGAACCCCAGTCTTTAACCCCTCGGCTGTGTGTGCTTCTTGGAGCCATTGAGACGGCAAGATATGGGACAAGCATTCATACGGGACATAGCATTCAACAGCCAGACTTATTCTGTTTCCTTTTGTGAACATACAGCCTGAATTGAAGGCCTAAAATGATTGAGATGGGCTTAACACACCTTTCCAGTGTAAAGAGAAACCTTGACACCCAGCGTCCCCCACACGTGTGCTCGGGTGTGGGTTTTATACATACAAGGACCGGTTGTGATCTAGCCGGGCAACACCATGGAGGCAGAGTGACGCACACAAACATGGCACTGAACACAAGGACCTCAACAGCCCTCCAGTAGCCTGCACTCTGGCCACCCCGGGCCCTGCCCTGGGGCTGCCTGGCTGGTGATTAGTGGCTGGGAGGTTTCCTAACAAGCCCCAGCTTAATGGGAGCCTCTTGTTAGGTGAAATTTATGACCCAGCACTTCCTCCGAGAGACTTCCCACGTTGAACTGTTGAGCACTTCTGACCTGACCGCCCCAAACAACGGAAGGGTGGGGAGGGGAGGGCCAGGGAGGGTGAAGGCTGCAGGGAGCAGGAGACGCCACTCAGCCAGATGTCTGAGCAGGACAGTGCAGAGGCTGGAACCGGGGACAACATGCATGGTGGGTGGAGGCGCCTGGCTGTCCACGTGACAATCCGAGGCCTGCCCTGCCTCACAGATGGAGCCAAGCCTGGGGCTGCAAGGCCGGTGCCCTCCAGGAAGAGAGGATCGCTGAGCCTGGGAGAGACACGATCGTTTTGTTGGTTTATCGGTCCCTCATGTGTTGTTTTGTGGACGCTCCTTAATCTGCAGATTGCTTTGGACGTTCTCCTCTGTCACCATCCACTCCTTTCTTTGGCTAAAAGAAAACCCTAAACCCTTTGTGTGGACTGTCACTGCTATCCCTTCCTCCGCCCCTCCCTCCCACTTGGGGGAAGGATAGGCTCTTCTAGAAAGGTCTCTTGGTTCACAGCTTCTCACACTTGGGTGCACATTAGAATCATCTGGGGAATTAAAAAAATACTGATTCTGGGGCCCACTTCCGGAAGAGTCTGATTAATTGATCTAGGGCGAGGCCTGGGCATCTGGGTTTTACAAGATCTCCTGGTATTCTAATGTGCAGCAAAGCTGGAGAACTTCTGGCTCAGTCAGCCTGGCATGACGTTTAGGGTGTCGCCTAAGCAACATCGAACATGTACTTACTTTTGACTAGTGAGTCATCTAAGCTGGGCAACCATTTACTAAAATAGAATTGAGCTAACCAAAATGTTCTTTATTGCGGGCGGGGGGACAAGTTGTAGTCCCCCATGACGCGCGTACTCAAATTCATCACCTGGCGTCTGGCTTCACCACTGTGGCCCCCTAGCTCTTGGGTTAGAGAGGCACATGCTGAACTAGGCCCTGCAATATGTGGCCTGAGTTCCCTCCCCAGCTTTGTCCCAAACCCCAAACCACCATTTCACAGGGCTCCAGCTACGCCATGGGGGGCTCATACACACTTCATCTAGTTGATACCTACTCACTGTTTAGCGTTTGTGTTAGATATTCGCTCTGCATGGCAGCGCCCCCAGCCCTCCCAGCCCATGTTAAATCTCCCTGTTATAAATGCTCAGCATCCAGGCCAGTCTCCACTTAGCCATTATCACGTAGAAATTCAATGAAAATTAATTGTATAACTAGTTTCTTAGTATCCCTCCCCTTGCTAAGATGTGAGCTCCTTTCTTATTCATTGCTGCAGTTCTAGAGTCATAGGAGGACCAAAATAAATGTTGGTCAAATGGTAAAGATAGGCCGCTCTCACCACTTCAAAAACCGTGTTTGTATTTGGTCTTGCGTTGACTTGGATTTTGTTGGCTCAGCCTTAGGAGTGGCGTGCAGGTGTTCGGGCAAACAACTTTGGCTCAGAGAAGTGCACTGCTGCATGGTGGCTGTTGTGTTGTTAACGACGGTGAGCCCCTCACATGTCACTTTGTGCCTCTTTTACTCAACTACAAAGCCAGCAGAGGTTAGAGAAAACCCACGGGACCTCAAGGAAGAGGCGCGCTACAGTTGTGAAATATTGTGAACATGAATAAATTTCATCTAACTAGCAGAAGTTTTAATGACTCCTTTTGTTGTGGGCGTTTCTCAGCAAGTTATCAATGGGAAGGACGATCATTTAAGTTCAAATACTATAATCAAAGCAAAATGAAGTAAGGAAACTAAGATTTCTTGAATATTG
Organism: Lepilemur ruficaudatus; assembly: GCA_963574885.1. Classification (NCBI taxonomy): domain Eukaryota; kingdom Metazoa; phylum Chordata; class Mammalia; order Primates; family Lepilemuridae; genus Lepilemur; species Lepilemur ruficaudatus. The sequence goes on along the minus strand of CAUYRT010051730.1, from coordinate 40,925 downwards.
ACAATACGCCAAGCACTTTTGCATAGGATGGCACTTAATCCTAACAATACACCTATGATGTAGGTCTAATTATCACCATTTCACAGATGCAGAAGCAAAAATCCAGAGAGACTCAGTAACTTGCCCAAGGTCACACAGCTAGTAAGGGGTGAAAATGAAATTTGCAAACAAGGATGCCAAGTCCCCTACCCCCCACTACTTCCCTTTTAAAAAGAAAGGATCTTGAGTTGATGGAATGGTAGATTATTTCTGATTTGGGGATGATACCTACACTTTGGCTACCTCTCTGTTGTAGAGATAAAATAATTCTTAAAAATTTCCGAGGGAGATCCCAATGCTTGGACAAAACCTTGACAAAACATCCAAATTTTCTTTTCCTTGAAATTCTTTGATCAACAAACTGAGGACCTCAGCACTTGAGTCCAGCTGAAACAAAGAGTTTTTCCTTTGCAGCCGAGAGAGTCATCAAAGTCTTCAGACCACCAGAGCCACTTGAGATCAATAGATGTGACATAGGACAACTTAGCACAGAATTGCACTCCTGGCATCGTCTGGAAAAAGTTGACTAATTTATCTTTACCATGTGTAACACATACAACACAAAATCAGAAGTGTAAATTTTATTCTATTATTTCATTTAGAATTAAGCTGACATATACATTATTCTGTATCTACCTGTAATCAGGCCTGGTCATATCTTTTACTTCCTCTTTCTCTGGTGATACATTTTCAAACAGATTTTTAAAAAAAGAAAACCCAAACCTATGAAAACACCTAAATTTTCAAATGTATTTAAATCACAAATTTCTTATTTTATTCTTTCTTAGGGATTCTATTATGTATCTCTTTGTCATTTTCTTACCCCCAAACAATTCCTTTTCTTTTTCTTTTGTGACCATCATGTGGTTTGATTTGCAGAAATTATAACAGTCAGTTGGTTATGCCCTGAAAGGACCACGGGCATCCTGGGTCTGACAGTGATTTAAGGGGTTTCCGTGAATTATCTCCTTCTGTGAAATCAAGATCCAAGAAATGTCACTAATCCTGGAGTTCCCAGCCACTGTATAAATCAAGATAGGCCCTTGGATAATGGCCCTGAAAGAATCCTAATCATGGAAATGCAAAACATTTTATTGAAAATTCATACCGTATCTTGTACTGGACTTCTTAAGCCTCAAGATACCCATAGCATCATTTCTACTCTTCAAAACAAAGAGAAAACTAATGAAACTTTTCTGCGATGGCAACATCATTTTGCATGTGATCCCAGGGAAGTGAGAAGACCATGGAGGTGACTTGCCTGTCTGGTTGCATGGTAGCTCCAACCACAGAGACAGGGAAAGATGCAAAAGCACCCAGGTTTGTGGGGGAAAAGATCTCAAGCTTTGTTTTGGATATTTTGAGTACGAAGCGCTTTTAAAACATTCAGCAAAAAGTGTGGACCTCAGTAGTTGAATACATGATCTCTGAAGCTGTTGCCTGACATTTGAGAATCATGGTCACATAGACAGCAGTTAGAGTCACACGGGGAGATTGCCTAGAAAGAACCAGAGTGGAGAGAGAAGGAATCCCGGCTTCCAAGCACGGGGAGGGAATGTACATGTTTAAATGACAAGCCACTAAGGCAGGAGAAAACAGCTGGGCTAATTTGCAGGGAGGTGGAGTATGGGTACCTGGGCTGCAGGAGAAATTCCTTTCTTACAGGGAAGAAGGAAGGCATCGCAGGGACGGAGAGTGGGTGCTGAACCTTGAAACATCATAGGGTTGCTGGCAGAGGTGAGGGTAGGCAGATAATCGTAAATCAGAACCCAGATCAGATTTGTGCTCAGCGGGGTTGAACTTTTTGGGAAAAGCCCAGACAGCTTCTGTGCCTGGTTTTCTAACACTCCCTGTTCCCAGGCTGCAGTGGGGTGAATGGTGGCCTCCAAAAGAGGCTTACCCCCTGGGACCCGTGAATGTGCCTGTATTTGGAAACAAGGGTGTTTACAGATGTAATCAATTTAAGGATCTTGAGATGAGATCATCCTGGACTGTCTGGTTGGGCTGTAAATCCAGTGACAAGAGTCCTTATGAGACTCACAGAAGAGAGACATGGGGACAAGAGGAGCGTCCTCGTGAAGATGGAGGCAGAGGTCGAAGTGATGCAGCCACAGGCCAAGGGACTCCTGGAGCCACTTCCAGAAGCTGCAAGAGGCAAGGAAGGATCCTCCTGAGAGGCTTTGTGGGGAGCAAGGCCCTGCCTTGAAGACTTTGAGCCTCCAGGACTCAAGAAAGAGAATAAATTTTTGTTGTTTAAGCTTCTAAATCTATGGTATTTACAGCAACTGCAGGAAATAGATACACAGGCCTTTCCACGGGCCCCTCTCCTCCAGCTTGGGGAGTACCTTCCTGCCCTCCCTCCCTGCCCTTGGGGCCATCTTCCAGCCCTTGGTCACACCTCCTTTGCAAGAAGATGTGGAGTGTGGCACCTGGCTGGAACCCCAGCTCCTGCTTCCCAGCTATGTGACCCTGGGCAAATTCAACTGCAACTGGGACAAAATAGCTGCTGCTTTCTCCCGAGACAGTCAGAGCTGCTGCAGCGTCCCTTCTCCGTAAAGCTGTGTGCAATTTTTGGTCCGAATTCCCAAGCTGCTCCTACCTCTCCATTGCCGTTCTCCTTACCAGGGCTGTCATTCGTCTCAGATGTGCTCGAGAGGTACTTTCTTGAGCCATCCTGGCTCCAGGTGCTCAGCACAGCGTCCCCGGGATGGCACTATGCGTGTCTTTAGTGAGAGGGGCCTTTTAGAAACCACAGCATAGAGGACAGTAGACCGCCTGGATCTCCAAGGAGATTGCTCAAGGGCGAGGCTGTTGTTCTTCCCCAAAAGGGACCGGGAACGGACAATTGCTCCTTCACTTCCTTTTTCTTTCCAACTCCGGGACTCTTAAAACTCTCTCCCAGAGCACCGAGCATGCTTCTTGCTTAGCTTTGTGGGTGTGGTTTAAATATTGGGCCCCAAAGCAAAAATTTCAGAGCTTCGCAGCTGGTGTACCTGGCCGGGGTCACAGGCGTGCTGGAAGATTTGATTCCTGAGCATGAGTGACCAACTTGTCCCGATTTGCCTGGGACTGTCCAGGTTTTAGCCCTCAAAATCCCACACCCAGGCAAACTGGGACAGGTTGGGTGCCCTGACAGCAGGTCTGTACGCTGTGCAAATACAGTGTTCCTGCATGTGCTATGATGGGGGAGGAAAAAAAAAACCTGTCCTTAACCTTAACCTTCATCTTTTTCTAATTACACAGGAGGCACATTTCTGTTGGAGAGTTGGTCCCTCCCTTTGTGACTTCATTCCTCTGCTCTGCCTTCCTCACTGGGCTTCTGGAAGGCAGCATTGGGCCTAGTTTCTCTCTCTGGAAAAAAGTTTTGCTTTTCTCCTTGCAATTGTAATACATGATCACTGCAGACGTTTTAGACAATAAAGGAAACGTAAAGAAGGAAATTAAATTCACCAATAATTCCACCAGCCGTGGTGATGATGATGATGATGATGATGAAGATGAAAATTACCATATTTAGCATTTATTGACAGTTTGTTTTATGTGGCTCTGTCCTAGGCTCTTTACAGATATTAACACATTTAACCTTCAAAATGACTCCTTTTTACAGGTGAGGAAACTGAGGCACAGGGCCTTTAAAGGAATTGCCCAAGGCCTCAAAATTGCTGCTTGATTTTCAGTCCCATATTTTAAACTGCACGCCAGGCCTGGAAACGGCAGGGAACCTCGCTGGGTCTCAGTCTTCGGCAGTTCCCAAACAATGTCCTGTCACAGCGCTCCTCTGGGCTACGCTCAAGTGTCCTAATGAAAAATGGATGCCTGTGGTCCTTGCCCCCAACTCATGGAGACAATTGAGGGCAAGCGAACAGCCCCTTTTTTCCTGGTTCAGTTTTACTCCCAACTTCCATTATTTCCCCTAAATCTTTGCAGTTGTGGCCACATTTATAAGCTCTAATGTGACATTAAACGGTATCTAATTTGACACCGAATCATATGGCTGGCAGTTCTAGGTTTCGTAAAACTGCGTTTCTTGGGGTTCTGCAGAGAGCCTGCTGACTTCCCATCCCCCATCCCAGGCTCCCCGCAGAGCCTGGAGAGTCCTGGGGGCTTGTCCTGGGACTCCCCCTGCCTGCTGCTCCCCCCTGCTCCTGCCAGGCCACCCCGCCACCTGCCCGCCCCCGGGATGAATGAGGCCTGTCCGCCTCCCAGCAGAGTTATGGAGGCCCACGGGCTGCCGGTTGCCTAAGGAACCGGCCCAGGCGCCTCTCATCCCAGGGGCCGTCCTCACTCCCAAGTCCCCGCGGCCCCCACTTGAGATTCTTTGTCCCTCCCCTGGACACCCCAGGCCACAGGCCGGGGTTAAGATCCTGCCCCTCGTTTTGTTGTTCTTAGTGGGCACCGCCCTCTCAGCCGCCTCCCTGGCCCAGATGACAGCGCTTAGTGACCTTTCACACGAGCACTTCAGGCCTTTGTGTGGAGCAATTGGTCTTCCTGCTCGTTCTGTGAGAGGACACGGATGACGGCAGCACAACTGTCAGCCCGCCTGGGCGCAGAGGGGGCGACGAGCCGGCAGGAAAGCCCAGGCTCCAAGTGGCAGCAGTCACCGCACGGCGGGAGGGAGCAGTGAGGAGAAGCCGGGATCACGGTCCCCTCATGCCCAACTCGGGTGACCAGTCCTGCCCCGGAGCGAGGGTGCGCACGTGCTTGCGAGCGGCATCCTCCCCCCTCGCCAAGTTGGAGCCCTGCGTTGACTGTCGCCTGCCTATTACCAGAGGAAGGCGTCTTCCCAGGGGGACTTGTGCCCACCTTTCCGGAGTGACTCAGGTCTGCTCCTAGTCATGACTTGACTAGGTGACTCCAAGAGGAAGCCATCTCATCTCTTAGACGGTCTCAGCTCCATAGTTTTCCTTATTCCAGGTCTTTTCAGAAAGAAATATGAAATATTTTCAGCTTCCTGGAGAAGAGCCCTTTGCATAATCCACACTGCAATCAATATTGACTATGGTGCTGCTACTAACCATATTGCTCCTACTGTTATTATAACTGTCCCCAGGATTTCTCAGAGCACTCTATTTCCTGATGTGTTAATGGAATATTAAAATTGAAAGAGAGGAAATGAAATAATATAGCCCATATGCTCCCAGCTACATAAAAAATAAAAGAATATGTTCTAATTATACATGCATAGAATCAAGTGGAAGGAAACACTTATCAGCGCTAACAACGGTTATCTCTGGGAGGTGGGATTGCACACGCTACGTAGTTTCTCTATTTCAGCATGGGCCTGAATTTATCAAGAAGCTGCATGTCTTTTGTAATCAGAAAGAAACACTAAATGTTTTTTAAATATGCTCATCTGTATTCTGTGTGAGTGCTAACGATCCTAAAAATGTTCTCTATTCCTATTCTGTTTGTCTGAAAATGAAGCAACTTGCACTTTTCCAGGAGCCCAGGGTGGGTTATTTGTGAGAGGGAATCTGCCCTGCCGTCACGTCCACCTGCAAAAAGGGCAGAGAGAGGAACTGGAGCTTGCTATCCTTCCACCTGAGATGATCAAAGGAAGAGATGGCATATTTTCTGTGCCTTATCCTGCCTCGGAACAATGTAGCAAGTCTGTTTTGGTTTGCAATATTCTTCTTTCTCATTTGGTGCTGAGAGAATGGGCAGAATAAGTCCCCATGTCAGTGTAGATGATGTAATTTTGTGCAGTTGTCATTCACTCCCTTCCGTCTTGGTCCAATTGTACCATCACCAGGACAACACCTTTGCCCAAAGCTGCCTGGAGAGGCACATGGTAAAGGCATGTGCAGAGCTCTGGTCAACATTGGCTTTGCACTCCCGGTAGATAAGATACCTTAGCCCTTCTGCTGTTGCAGGCAACCCTCAGAAACCTGGTGTGCATTTTGTTCACCCTCATCTTGTACATTCTCCTTAGTCTTTTAAGTCAGCAGATGGGACCTTGCAATTAACTGGAACCAAAAATGTTGGTTTTAAGGGTAATAGTAGCTGAGCATAGTAGATTATGACTGTAATCCCAGCCACCCAAGAAGCTGAGGTGGGAGGATCACTTGAGGCCAAGAGTTTGAGGCCAGCATGGGCAATGTAGTGAGACCCCATTTCTAAAAAAGTGGAAAAAAAATTAGTTGGGTGTGGTGGTACGTTCCTATAGTCCAAGCTACTGGGGAGGCTGAGGCAGGAGGATCATTTGAGCGCAGGAGCTCAAGGATACAGTGAGCTATGATCACACCACTGCACTCCAGCCTGGGCATCAGAGCATGACCCCATCTCTGAAAAATAAAAAAAGGTCACAGTGAAACAGTGCAAGCCTGGAAGGCTACCTCTGAGGAATATTTTTCTTGATTGCATTTGATGTTGGGCAATTTACCAAGGTGCCCAGACACTCCAGATTGTCCAACCTCAGAGCCTATGTTTACACTGGTTAGCCAAACACTCAAAGAGAGCCACGTGCGGTTCCAAATCAGCTTTGACAGAGAACTTAACTCACAGCTCCACTCTTCCTCACAGGCTCTCTTGGCCTCTTCCCTAGATCTGCTTAGTTTGACATTAGATCGCAACAGATTTACAGGTGATCAACCCAATCTTTTCAAGGGGCAAATGAACCTCAGTCTCTGTCAACACAAAGGAGCAATGAAAAAGGAAAAATACATTCTCCTAAAGCGAAAGTAGGACTTTGAAGAAAGGCAGGTGGTGGAACCAGCGGTCCACACACCCAGGCTCGTGGGAACCGGGCGAGACGCCTCTCTTGCAAAGGCCCAAAGCCCGAGGGTTTGTGTGACCTTTTGCTCTGTTTTGGCCTCAGAAAATCTCATCTTCTGCCTTTAAAATCACTTCCAAAATGCTCACCAAATCCTCTCAAAAACATAAATCGTTTTTAAAAAATAAGGTAAATTTTTTTATTGTAAAAGTAATTCTTGTTAATTGTAAAAGCAATTAATAAGTACCAAGAAAAAAGTAAAAATCTGCCAAATCCCACCATTCAGAGATAAACACTATTAACATGTGGCCAACATTTTCCAAACATTTTTTTTCTCCCTCTCTCTCTCGCTCTCAAATACCATCATATATACTTAAGATCATATTATACATGAATTCTACAAACTGCTGTGGGCCTCTTTCTCTAATTACCTACCGAATCAACGGAAGCTCCAGATCCTGTTTTCAAATCATTTCAGATCATTTCAGATTCAGATCATTGTAATGGCTACATAGTGTTTTATTGTAAATTCATAGCAACATTTGCTAAACTCATCCCATAAAGGTGGACATTTTGGTTGATTCCTCTTTGGTTTTATTATTAAAAGCAACTTTGTGATGAATGTCCCGATACATAAATCTTTAAGCCCTTATGCCATGCCTGGGCGAAATAAATTCTGGAAGGATTGCTGGCTCAGAAGGTAGGCTCATTAATAATTTATATAATACAGATAGTATATATGACATATAATGCACACATAATATATAACATATAATTATAATATATGCTATTGTAGAATTATATACATGTAATATAAATATATAATATTTGCAAGGGACTTTTATGAACCCAGCAGGTTTAGATCTATTCAGTCCTTGGGCGTTGAACAGACGTAACCACGTCTTTTAGATGCTGTACCTAATTTTTTCATTCAAGCCACGGATATTTGAAATTCCCCAGAGACCTACTAACAGTAAGTGCCTCAATCCCTCTAAAACCTGCAACAGGCTTATATCAAACCTCTTAGGAGAACTTTCTTTAAGATGGGGAGCAGAGAAGGGAGCAAGGCTTCATTAAAAAAGAAGGAAGGAGGAACCGGTCTGCATTGGAAAACAACTAGGCTGCAATCCATGATGGTAGCATATATCTAGACCCGAGGGGGAAAAGAGCTGCATTTCACAGGAGCTAAGTTTGGGCTTCAAGAGCTGAGTTCTTAAGTTGAGGGCAGATAAAAAAAATAGGACACTGGTTCACTCTGGGAAAGACTTTGTTTTGTTTTATTTTGTTTTGCTGCTGCTTCTTTTTCTTTCTGGTACCAATCTGATTACGACTACTCTGTTCTAGTTGACCTTTTGAAGCTTTTTTCCCCCCCATAATTTGGAAGAATTAAAAATTATAGCCTCCATGAATAAATATTACCCTTAGCTCCTTGCTATTAACTAAATGCAATCAGAGAATAAATACAGTGAGTGTTCACAAAAAAAGAAAAAAAGTGAAGAATAGAAAATTGTTTAAGTGGCCAAAGAAACTTTATCCTATTGTGTCGCAGGCCAAGCTATACCAGCTATATGTAAATGTAAGCAGTGGCCTGTGTTCATGTGTTCACTTTGAAGTTGCCATCTGAATTTAATTCTGCCTTTGTGATTAAATCAGGCCATTACGTTTAATCTCACTTAATAGTAAGAAACGTCCTTTGTTGTTTTCTATAGGCAACATATTCTGCCCCTAACATATACAGCTTGGTATTCACACTTTACTATTAATCCCCGATGGCTGGTAATTGCTTCATCTCCAAGCCCTCTGTCCAATTCACAAGGGGCTGATTGCAACTATTCTTCCCCTATACATTAATGCACTGTTTGGGTCTTGCTTCTTTGGCTCAGTGAACCCTATCAAGCTGTCCACATTTTCTGGGCATGTGGGTGTATTGTGAGATGTTAAATTAAATTCTGTGTTGACCCCCCTAAATGCCAGAATCTATTAGCCCCTGCAACTTAGCTGATTGACAAGTGGGACTACTTTTCCACTCAAAATCCTGCGATCAAAAACAACAACAACAACAACAGACTGAATATTTTGTTTCTAGGCAGAGTCTGGGGTTTTCTTACTTTTTATTAACATGTTCATGGCCACGGCAGGACCAATTGCATTATTATGACGACATTGTTTCATTGATCTTCCATTTGCCTGCTTTGTCATTTCTCTGGGAAAAATTATCAGACCCCCCAGAGAAGCACCATTCATTGCTTTAAGGTTTGAAATTATTTCCCCTTCTTAGATTTTGTTTTTCCCAAAAATGCTTTGGATGGTGAATTGTAGGGCTTTCTCCGCTTGTTATCTGTGACATGAATTGCTCAAGGCATAGAGATCTCAGAAGGCAAAATACCAGTTGGATGAACAGCCTTATGTCTTTCCTTTTTGCACCTAAGGTAACAGATATGGTTAATTTTAAGGTTAAGCTTTACAAAGAAAAGAGGCCTTCCTTTCTCTTACCCATTCATTAGACGGGCAACAGTTACCAAGCTTTTCAGTGTGCTAAATTAGGGATACTATCATTATCGATTTGACTTTGTGGTTCCAAAAGTATTATTAGCTGCTTGTGTCTAATTCATATTAAGCACAATATAGTTCCTAGAGTTGGAACAATAGGCAGAGCACATACACAGCCGTCTCCTTCCGTCAATAGCTTACCCCGGGTTTGCAGAACTTCGGCCTCCCGGCTCTGTTGGTGCTTTCAGGAAATCAACGTGGCTATTTTTTTTTTAATTTTTTAATTAAAATTTTTTTTTCTGATTTTGAAAGCAATTTCATAAAAGTAATTTTACTTTTATATATTATATAACTATAAAGTATATAATATATACTTATACAAAAGTTACCTTACATTTGCCATAGAAAAATCATAAAAGTTTAGAAAAACTAAAGAAAAATAAAAATCATTCCAAATCCCACAGATACAGCTGCTACTATAATTTTGGTGTGTTATTTAGATATATTTTTTTCCTGTAATTTACATATGAATAGACTCATATTAGCATATAAAAATACACACATAGTATTTTTTTGGCATTTCCAAGGTGTTTTATTAAATTGAATGTTAAACTATTGAGGCACTGAGAAATGTGTGCCCTAGAGTTAATAAGTTCTCTTATTTTTAAAATAAATTTTTTATTTCAGAATAATTTTAGATTTACAGAAAAGTTGCAAAAATAGTATGGAGAGGTCCTAGCTACCCCCACCCAGTTTTCTCTGCTGTTAATATCTCACATAACCATGATACATTCATTGGTCACAACTAAGAACTGCACATAATTTAAAAAAATACAGTTAGGTGCATACAGTTTCTTAATCTGCTTCCTTCACCATATAAATATTTTGCTATGTCATTAAATATTCCCATCATCATTTTGTTAAAGAAGAAACTAAGATAATAAGTATGCCCATCGAATGAGATAGGTAGCATTTTGATAGTGTCTAATCAGAAAGCTGCTTCCAGAAAAGCTCTAGTCCTGGGGGGTGGAGGCAGAGCTCCTGTGCTCCCCCCTTTACTGAGGGACACCCCTGTCCCCAGCCAGGAATCTGCCCTGGTGTCCGGCAGGGTCTACCGGGTACCTTTAGGAGCATCAGCCGTGTGCCTGGTCCAGCCTCTGCAAAGGAGATTCTGAGTGTGAACGAAAGGAGTACAGCCATTATTTCTACCTTTTCTTTTGAGAATTACAATAGAAATATATTCTTGTTATAGAATTTTTTAGAAAATATACATAGAAAAAAAAAGAAGCAAGCAGAAAATGTGCATACACAACCACCCAGATATAGCCACTATCTACAGGCAGGTATGCAGAAGCACACTGATTTATAATCTACTTTTTAACTTATACCATGATCATTTTCCTCTGACATTTAATCTTCTTATAAAACTTTCCCCCAGGAGCTGCATAGAAGTCTATCCTGTGACTTTATCATAATTATTTAACCCCGTCTCCCATTTTGGACATTTAGATTGTTTCTAGCTTTTTCCTATTATAAAAGGTACTGTGATTTTTTTCCTATTATGTTATTTTTTCCTTATTATAAAGAGTATAACTAAGTAAATGACTTATTATTTCCTCAGGAAAAATCCTCAAAGGTAGAATTAATGGGTTAGCTCGAGGTTCCCCAATTTGTGTCTTTCCTGAGAGGCATTTTCCAAGAGCTTCAGAAAACAAAAACAAAAACAAAACTCCGAGTGTTGCTGCGTTTGGTGGGGCAACCATTGTGCAAATGCAAATCTCAGAAGAAAATGCCCAACTTTTACCAGGGCTCTGGAAAACTGATTAGAAGTTTCTGTTTAGCCAACCGTGTAGCTACCCAGGGGCCCCTGCACGAGGAGATGGCGTGTACAAGTGTGGGTGCGCAACACAAACACCGGCACCCCAAAGAGCCTCCCAGGATCTGGCAGAAAGGTGATGACATAAAAACAAGGAGGAAAAAAAAGACGTGATCACCAATTGTCATTCGGTGACTCAGAATCACTTTGCTGCTGTGAGTTATCGCACACGTTCAAAAGACATAAACTAGGTAAAAGCCGTTATAAGTCACACCAGACTACTCAGTTCCTCAAGCAGGACTGGGATTTGGCACTATAGATATTACTGCTGTGCTGTGTGGGGCTCCAATTCCAGGAGAATTTTGAGCTTGAAGTTTGTGTGAGTTTATTATAATTGAGATTATCTGAATTATCTTGATGTGATGATTGAGTGAGAGTTTGTGATTTTAGTTTTAGTTTATGCTAAATCAGATAGGGGATTAGACACGTGATTTTTAAAAAAAGATTTCTAAAGCATTTTACCAGGTATGAAAGAAGAACTTTTTAAAAAATTGTGCTGGAAAATAAAAGAAAGAACTATCTTGGCCTCAGATATGTTTGTTCTAACATTGTGTTAATTAAAAAAAAAATAAATCTACTAGTTCTATAAAAGTCACAATCTGCAGCGACTACCCTCTATGCTGGGAGTAGATTATAAGTGGATTGAATGCTGCAAACTCCGCAAAGTGATTTTTTTTTTTAGCTTAGGCATGGAGTTACCTATTACCCCTAATTTCTGGGATGAGGAAGCTGAGCAGTAAATGTCTCCATGAAATTAAAACAGGTGCCAGGAAAACAGAGGTATGAATTATAAGCTTATAAAATATGAAGACTAGAACTTCCTGAGGCACACAGGTGGGCCGGTGGGACTGGCCCCTCCTGCGTTGGAAACATGGGCACTCTCACACTGCCTTGGCCTTTGCAGCCCTGAGTACTCCTAAGCCGCACGCTGACATCATCCCTTTATTTCAGACCATAAAGTCGGTAGCCACAGGAGCTATTCATACTGTGTTCTCAACATTTAAATTCCGTTATAGAAATTCCTTAGAGAGCTGGGAAAGAGTTTGATTTCTGGAATGATCTTGTTTTCTCTTTGAACACATGATCGATCAGAGGAGTTAGATTAAGATGGAATTCCACTACCTGACTCTAGTAAGCTCCCTTCCTCTTTCTCTTTCTCACTGACCCCCTCTGTCCCTCCTTTCCGTTCTTTCCCTGCTCTGTTCCTCTCTAATTCCCACGTTTATCCAGGGTTTGCTCAGGGACATGGGAGCGTAGAAGGTGGAGTTGGATCGCATCCCTGTCATGCAGGAGTGTAAAGGAGATGGCGGTCGGTCGCCTCTGCCTGATTGTCGGGAGAGAGAGCGGCAGGAAGCAGCACTTGAGCCACGTGTTGAGGATTTTATAGGACGGTGGCAGGTGGAGAGCCGGGGACACCACAGCTGACTGGGTGGTGGAGGGGTGCATGGTGTGGCCCCTGAAGGGAAGAGTGGGGCAGGGGCATTGCCTAAGGTGACTGCCATGAAGTTGGGAATTACTGTTTTTGGACACTTAATCCTGCAGGGATTTGGCTTATCAGCCAGAGAAAGCTCTCGGCAGCTTGTGACACACGTGTTGGGCAGTGTGTCTCCTTTTTGGGGTTCTCAAGCTTTCGATGGAAATGAGGAACTACCAGCTAGGTGTATGTCAGTCACATATTTTACCCAAAGAGTCTGACAAAACACATGGATGAAACCCTCCACTTCTACCACACCGAAGTTTATTTTGAACAGATAACCTTGTGTTATCCTGAGCCTGTTTATGTCATTGGAATGACATTGCATAATCTAGTCTGCTTTGGTGGTATAAATAATATCTGCTTCCCTAAAGAAACCATCCCTGGGCCCACAGGGAGGCTGGGGTGATCTCCTAGGACTTGTAAACTGGAACCCCAAGTGGCAGCTTGAGATGGAACCAGAAAGGCCGCTGGCAGGCCGCTTCTTGCAATGACCCAGCTATGGCCCTGCAGCGAGCTGCGGGAGAGGGGTGATCAGAATTTGGGGTAACATGTGCGCGTGTTTATGGGAATGCTGCACCCACCCACAGGCCAACTGCGAGCACCATGTGGACTTTAGGAAACCAAGAAAGGGGTTTGAGGCCCATTGGGTTTTGAAGCAGAGGTATCTTTTACACCAGAGCTGCACCTGCAAACCAAAGCAATTTATTTCCAGGCCTCCTCTCTGTGATCCCTGCAAATCTCCATGTGAGATAGGAAGGCAGCCTTAGGCTCCCAATTTAAAAAGGAGACAGTTGGAAAATAGAAATTTGAAAATTAGTTTTTATATCCTCCCCCGACTTCTCTTCTCTTTCACCTTCTTTTTTAACCTATAAACCCTATGGAAAATGACCAGGAATGATTGAGTCTGAGAGGGAAAAACAGCATGATGAGCAAGCATCTGAGCCCAGCATCTCGGCTCCCTGCCTCCCACACCCCTGTGAGTATCCTGGCTATTCCTGGCTGAGCCTGTCCTGGGTGTTCCCAGGCTGATTCCCTGAATACAGTCTCCCAGATCGGAAAGCAGCTTCAATTATCACCCTTACTGATGGCGCTGAGATCATTGTGCAGGGAGCCTCAGGGTTTTTATATCCATTCTCCAACAATCCCCCCCAAAACTTGCTTTGCCTTCTGCAGGCCAAGAGCAATCTGTGTCTTCCAAGTGTCTTCGAAATGGAAACCTCAGTAAACAAGATCCAAGACTGACTTTATAAATTCGACTCAATCCTGAAGACTGTTAAATCACCAAGGAATTTTTTAAAACATTTAAATGTTGGAGAGATGGTGTACGTAGCAAAACAGTGTTGCCCCAACAGCTGGTAAGAAACCAAAGTGAGGATGGGGCTTCTGGTATTTGTCTTACTTTGACTTCCGTAACTGGCATCACTTATTTATTTATCCATCAAAACAGGCAAGACTTTGTAAGCTCTTTGAAGACCGAGGCACAGTTTAGAGAGCCTGGAGTTGTCAGCACAGGTCAGCTGGCTCGTTGTGAGCATGTAGCAAAAGCCCAGAAATCTCAAAGAGCAGCTGTGTGGTCTGGGGAAATGTGTTACTGGAAGGGAATAGTGGAGATCGTGGCCCTCGAGGTCCTTCCTACTCAGCCCCAAGTCACTGGGCCATGTGGAAGCCAGGCTAGTCTGGTCATACCTTCCAGTTTTTCTAGAGAAACTCAAAATCTAGATTTTCATGGAAAATTTCCTGATTTTCAAATGTTGACAACTAATTCATTTAAAACAACCAACCAACCAAGCAACATACACCTGCAGCTGCCTTTGCCCCGCAGGCTGCCTCTGGCTTAAAAACTTGTAAAGGCTCTTAGGTAGAAAAGGCACTGGAACGGAACCCTCTTGGATTCAAGTCATTCCATCCCTTAACAGTCATCCACAGCCAGGTGTGCTCACCTATGGGGTTTTTAAAGCTCTATACGTGCCCAGACCCCACCCAAGTGTAAACCTCTTCAGGAGTGGAAACTAGGTATATGCTTATTTTTTAAAAAATTTTTATTGTGGTAAAATATCCATAACATAAAATTTACCAACCTAACCATTATCTAAAAGTACAGTTCAACGGCGTGAAGAAGGTCACGCTGCTATGCAGCCATCGCCACCATCTAGCTCCAAAACTCTTTCCACCTTGCGAAACTGAAACTCCACAGCCATTAAACAAGTCCCCAGTCCCATCCCCGACTCCTGGCAGCTGCCACTGCATGTTCTGTCTCTACGCATTTGTCCGACCCTAGGAAACTCATATAAAATGGGATCATACAGTGCCTGTCCTTTTGCCACTGGCTTATTTCACTTGGCGTAACGTCCTCAAGGTTCATCCATGTTGTAGCATTCGTCAGAATTCCTTCCTTTTAAAGGCTGATTAATATTCCCTCGTATGGCTAGCCCCATTTTGCTTACCCATGCATCTGTGGGTGGACACTTGGGTTGCTTCCGCCTTTCAGCTATCATGAATAATGCTGCCACTTGGGTGTACAAATGTCTGTTTGAGTCCTTGCTTTCAATTCTGGACCTGCCTGTTTTTAAAGGTCCGCTGATGATTCAGACCAGCACCTGTCTTTCAGGACCACACTCCTACCTGGTGGTAGCCGCTCCCTTGTCTGTGCTGTACTTTAGCCACATCACCTGTCGCACCAGATCACCTGGTGGCTATAGGTGAACATCTGGTGCAAGTTCTTGTCTCTAGCTGACCCAGCAGGAGAGGAACTGATGGAGGGAGAGTGTCTAGCTCATCAGATCAATGAAGAGGCTGAGGGACTGGCTTCAGGGGTAACTGGGACAAGCAAGATCCTGCCATAGGAGCAGTCTGTTTTGTATGCCACCATTGTCGCCATTGCCACTGGACAGTTTCTGCTGCCTCTGCTGGGTTCTGCCCCTGGACCCTGGCCCCGACAGTCTCCACCACCCCAGCAGGTACTCACCCTCGCACCACTGAATGCTCGAGTCTGCTGCCGCCACTGCAAACAGTCCCTGTCTACCTTCCCTGAGAGCCAACATCCTGGGCAGGCATGTCCCATTGTCCTCACTTAGACCCTAAGCCCAAGCTCTAGGTGTCGGGGGCTGGAGACAGGGAAAATATGCCACCTTTGGCTTCCAGAGTGGTGGTGGAGTCCAAACAGGAAGAGGACTCCCGGTCCGAGCTTCTCTGGAGCTGGCCTTACCGACCCACCAGGGCAATCGTGTGCATCTCTTCCTAACTCCAAGTTTGGGGACATCACACTGTAGCTTAGAATTGGTCACGGTGGGAGTATTTGCACCACAGAAATGGCAAAAATGACAATCGGAATTTTGTTTTTTCCTTCAGAGAACCATTTTGTATGCCACTGGTTCATAGACCAGATAGCCAAAGTGACAGGTGTCAACTATCCCAGGGATATAAGCAGTCATCTCTGCAAATTAGATTATTGAACTGAGTTGAAAGAAAGAAGGAAAGCAGGGGGGTGGGGGGGTTGGGAGAGAGAGACAGAGAGAGCTCATGCTCAAGCAGGAGAGAGTGCCCACACAAAGTCTGGGTGTATTTCTGCAGGTGTTCAGACAGCTTAGAGCAGTGCCACCCTGTAGAAAAAGAACACAAGCCACATATTCAATTTAAAATTTTCTAGGAGCCACATTAAAAAATTTAAAAAACAGGTAAAATTAATTTTAATAGCATATTTTATTTAACCCATATGTCAAAAATATTATCATTTCAGCATATAATCAATATAAAACTATAAATGAGATTGTTTACATTTTTTTCTTTGTACTGAGTCTTCAAAATCCAGTGTGTATTTCACACTTACGGCACATCTCAATTTGGAGTAGCCACATCTCAAGTGCTCTGTAGCTCCATGTGTCTGGAGGCTGCAATATTGGGCAATGCAGGCCTGGCCTATTTCAATAATGCCGTACGGCGGTCTTCAAACCATCGCCCAGTGGTGGGTCATGAAGGACGGACTGTGTTCCTCTCTTGCAGATGTGGAAAATCAGAAATCCCCAAGTTGCATAAAAATGAATTATGTATCTGCCCATCTGTGATTGGTTGATATGGGTAGAGGGTGGGCCATTTACTACAGACCCTATCTTATGAAGGAATCTCGAGTATTGCTGAAGGTGTCGGACGTAGCTTTGCAAATGTGTGTGTGTACGGACCGAGAAAGACGGTGGGCAGGACCTAGGGCACCTGAGTTCCCCTGGGTGAGTGAAGATGTCTGAAGGATCCTTACAGAACTACCAGGCTGGTTCTCCTCTCTTTCCAGAAAATGTATGTACAGGGGAACACATAGAGGTGCCGGAAAGGTGGATCACCTGGAGAGGGCATGAAGCCCCTCCCCAACACTGTGCCTGTGTACCTCCTCTCCTGGCCTGTCATCTGTACCCTTTGTAATACCCTTTGTAATAACCAGTAAACATAAAAAAGCCCAGAAACTGTATCCACAATATATGCCTGCCAAGTGAACAACCAGACCTCACTTAAATACCTCCTGGAAACAGGTGCTTTCAGGCACCGTTGGCAGGAGTGTTCATTGTGGGAGGGCAATTTGGCAACAGCACATTTTAAATGTGCAAACCTTTCGGCGCAAATGTTTTTCTAGGAATAATCTTAAGAAAGTTCTATATACATGCGAAGACGTGAGCAAGCATGGTCATGCAAATACTGAAAATAACTAAAATTTCCGCCCATGAGGGACTGGCGTGCTGAATTACAGTATGCTCAGTCCGTGGAGCGCCCGCCAGCCGCTACGAAGTGGCACCTATTTATAACTGACAGGGGAAGAAAGCCACAGTATACGCAGAAACACAGAAAGAAAAACGCAAGTTGCAAAACAATCTGAATAATATACTATTTTTACAGAAAAGCAAAAAAACTTTTTTAGTATAGGCATTGAAAACCAAATTTGGAAAAAAATACAATCAGTTTATCTGTGTATATGAGACTATGACAGGAGGATTTAGGGAGGGAGTTTTCCTTTACATGTATGGATAATGTTTCAAATTCTACGATGATCTTGTATAGTTTCTATAATTATGAAAAGATATGAAATAATCCTGTATAGTTTCAGTAATTATAAAAACATATAAAATAATCTTATATAATTTCTATAATCCTAAAAAGATATAAAATAATAAATAGACACAGTAACATAATTTAAAAGAAAAATACTCCTGCTGTCGAGGCTAAAAGGACAGCAGTTCCCCAGCCTTTTTGGCACCAGGGACCGCATTCATGGAAGACAATTTAGCCGTGGGGGGAGGCTGTAAATACATTTTGCTAGCTTGCCTGTTCATAACTTGGCCACAGCCTAGGCGTCGGGGACTGCAGTGCTAGGATACGTGTTCTCAGGCCCTGCAGATGGGAGTGTAGACCGGTCCTGCCCTGCTGGAGTATCCGACTCCGCAACATGCAATCAAAGCCTCATCTATCGATAGTCTTTAATTTGGTGATTCCACCTCCAGAAGTTTATAGCAGGATAAGTTGACTGAGGGCTTATAGGTGTGTGCGTACAAGGATGTTCACTACTAGGTGATTTATAGCAAAACATGGTGGGGTTGAAATGTTCATTTAGAGGGAGTTACTTCAACAAATCGCAGGCTAACATACAGTGGACTTCTCATTAACAGTGAGGATGTAGGAAGTGTATTTGTTGGCATAGAAGCTGTTTCTGATGATAAATGAATAAAGCAGGCTATAAGACAGCCTGTGCGGTTTAATTCTGATCTGCGTCACATATGTGGTTACATACGTACATACACAGAGAAGAAAATCCGTAACAACATGCATCAGGGTATTGTTAGCCGTGGCTTTCTGCAAGTAGTGAGATTATGGACAATTTCTATTTTCTTCTATATTCTTTTAGAAATGGTCTAATTTATTTACAATGAGTATATATAATTGCTTTAGTATTTCAAAAAATAATTCAGATCTCTTTTAAAAATTGCCATAGAAGCCAGCTACAAATTCTCCGCCTCTGTTTCTCTCAGCAACAGTGGCAAGGTAGGAGGAGTAAGACAGTCACCCTGGCATCCCTGACCTGTGAAAGCTGTTTGTCATGCCGGTGTGGACCGCAACACTCTGCGAATCTTGTTTCAAAGGCTTTTGACACTGTTTTGGTTGTTGTGAATACAGAATGTCATTTGATCTACAATGGCCAAGTATGATTAACACATTTTCACAAGGGGCTCTCTTAAAATTCTCTCTCTGTGTGGTTTTTTTAATTTTAAAAGTGAACTTAAACACATGGAGGGTGGAATTGTTCCGGTCAAAGAGTCTGCTCAGGGTCAACGATTCCTGCGTGCACTCAAACCAGGCCCGCCTTTCCAAAAAGCCCATGGCAAGCATTTTTTAAAAGAATGGATTAATTTTAAAATCTGAGTGTGACATTTAACACATCCCAGAGGCTTTCAGACAATGACATTAAAGACTGGCTGGCTGTTCCTTGTCTTGGTGGCCCATCTCCCCAGGGCTAAGATTTTGGAGTGTGAGGATCAGCCCTCACTTGCAAAACAAAACCCCTTCATTTTACCCAATTCGGATGATGTGGGACCATGTTCCAAGGCTCATTATGTTTGATTTTCAAGTTTGCTCTGTGGCCCCAGGCTCACATGGCATCACCAGTCTCCCCAGCCCAAGTGCGAGGCCACCACCCTGTGAGGGGACACAGGGCTGAAGACCTGGGTGTGGAGGGAGGACCTTTCCCACCCCCATGCCCCAGGCTTCAGACATGGAGGCTGGAGGTTTTGCTAGACGGGGCTGCCCGAGGAATGACAGCTCGCTCCAGCCTCGTCACCTGCCCTGTGAACCTCAGACCCTTAGCCCAGGCCTGGCACTAAAATAACATCCCCGAGAAAACACTCGGTAAAAGCACTGACCACAATTACTGTGACTGCTGCTGCCAGTACTATTTACTTAAAGAAAAACAAACAACTCCAGGCACGAGTGTGTGTGTGTGTGTGTGTGTTATGGAGCCTGCATTCCTCAGGAGGGGCTGCCACACGGGTCTCCAAAGTAAATAGCTGAATGGAACAGGAATCACTCCCTCAACAGAGGAACTGCAGCTCCATCCCAGGGCAGGGCGATGAGATTTGCTCGTGGCCGCATCTGCAGTAATAATGGCTCGGAGCTCTGCTGAGCTGAGCACTCATGTGCCTCATTTAATCCTGTGATGTAAACACCATTATCACCCCCATTTTACAGATGAGGATGTCAAGGCATAAAAAGCTTAAGTATAAACACTTGCAGCGTAATAGAGCAAGGAAGGGTGAGGGATCTGAGGCCTCCCGATGCTGTGCAGTCTCTTGAACAGGGCATAGCACTGCCCTGTGACACCTGTCACACTGTCCTGGAATTGGCTGGAAGATCTGAATTCACCCAGTGCCTGGCTGTTACTTCTGGGAGTGAACTTCAGCTTCTCCCGATCCTCCCTGACCTGGCCAAGGACAGGAAGGGACAGTGGGGAGGCTGTGACCTCATCAGTGACATGGGAATGGCCCTGGCAAACTGGGAAGGGGACAGGGAGCTTGCCTTTAGTGCTGTGCTGACCCATGTTGGAGTCTGAGAAAATTAGTAACATTGGTCCTATTTGTATTTAAACTTTTGGTATTTTGTTGAGCATGGGTTTTTGCATCAATTTTGATCTTTTTTTAAATTGCATTAAAAATTATTTACTGTGAGAACTGAGTTTGTTGGTGCCACCTTTCATGCCCAAAGGAAGTGCTTCACTGACCTGACCCTAGACCCGGCCCTACTTACTTCCCCAAACACACTGTCCTCCCAAGACCCAAGTAGCAAAAAGCAAGTCTCATCCAACTCTTTTATTTTACTTTGGGAGACAAGCTTAATCAGAAGATTTTTCTGAGTCTACCCGATTGATTAGTTTGAAATGGTCATTTAATGAATGACCAAAACATAATTACAATTTAAAACTTAAATTTAATAAGGCCCTGGTTCCTCCCTCTTTCCTTCCTTCCTTCCTTTTTTATTGTATCAAGTGTTTCTGTGCAGAAAACACAGGCTGAAACTTGCTTTGGGCACCATCCCTTGCATTTAGATGACCACAAACACTATTCTGGGAAGTAATCGCTGTAGGTGGGCGCTCAATAAGCATTTTTTTGGCCAAAGGAGTGGCCCAGCCTCGCTGCAGGGGGTACCCCGTCCCCTGCACCTTGTGGGGAGGCTGCCCAGGGCCTCACTGAGCCTCATTCAGCCTCCATGTGCAGAAGATGACTCAGCCTGTGATTTCATTCACCCAGCCTCGTGTTTATGCCACTGGCCACAAACCGGTTGATAGTGTTTGGAGCTGTCCTGAGGTGACGCTCTGCTGGTGCAGAATGACATCCAGTCAGCTTGTGGCCACTGTGGCCAAAACAGCTGAAATGTTGTGGCTTCTGAAGCACCCATTGTCTGCTAGTCAATTGTGGGCGTGGTGCAACAGCAGTGGGTTCGACAGCCAAGCTCGGAAGGGCAGGCCCTTGCCTAGGGCTCCCTCCAAGAAGCCCCCTCCACCAAGAAACACTCTTAGGCTCCAGTTAGGTCTGGAAGGAGCTGGGGATGTTAGAAGGCAGCTTTGGTCATTCCAATGGATTCGTACTTGGTATCATCGGATGCTAACAAGGACCCTATCAATGAATTGCAAGAGAAGATGGGAATGACTGAGCGCACACCATTGCCTTCTTAAGCACCCACATGGTCATGTAAATAATCTATTTCTAGTCAGTGGAGAAAATTATAAGAGTGGCAACAAGAAAAACATCCACAGCTGCAACAGGCACTGTGCTTAATGTTGTGTGTGCACTGCCTCATTTACCCCCAGTGAGGTGGGTTTTGTCACTACCCTGACCTTAGGCACAAGGAGACTGAGGCACCAGGGTTCAAGTAGCCCGTCCAATGTCACACAGCCCGTGAGTGCAGTAACTCACTGCACAGCACAGCCTAATCGAGGGATGCACAGCTAGGACTTTAAAGGGAGGAGAAGACCAGGAGGAGAAAAGAAAGGAGAGTGGGAGAGGGATTGGGGGCTGACTGTGCCTGAACACGGCAGGGCTCTCAGGAGTGGAGTATGGGGGTGGGGAGGGGGAGGGTAGCCTTCTCTCCCTTGTCCAGGCTCCAGGGGTAACCTGTCCTCTGCAGCCAGCTTGGGCACACCTTTCCCGCACCTTCCCCGGGTGGTTCACGTCTCAAAGCCAGCAACACTCCATGTGAGTTACTGTGGGTGTGTGTGAACATAGAATGTGAAAGGCATCTCCTGACCCCCGCACAGCCCCTAGAACCATGGACACCGTGGTCATGAGTGAATTCGAGAGCCGTCTATTAAACTGACGGGGGTGGAGGGCTGGGGCTGTAACGTCCAGTTTTGTTTTTTCCCCCACTGGGGATCTGTGCACCAAGAGTTGCGCACATAGGTGTACGTCCCCGCCGTGGCACCCTGGATAAGGCAAAGGACTGTGAAGAACCCGGACCACACAGGGAACACATGACTAAAATCACCAGAAAGGAGCAAACAGCACAAAACAACAGCAGCCACAGCAGAAAGACGGCCTTTGAGCGGTAATCCCGGCAGATAAAATGTTATCAGTCCATCTTCAAACTTCCTTTACTGATTCTTCATCTGCTCAACTCTGGATTTTAGGATTTGAGTTGGACAACCCCTAATGGTCACCAGCTGAGAAGTTCTTGGTTTGGGGGGTCTTTTTGCCCAAACACACTTAGTGGTCACCGAGGGAGCAGGGACACGCATGTCTTGAAGGGTGCAGGCTGCGTGAACTCTCTCCCTTCTGCCCCAACCGCAGTCCCTAACATGTTATTATCACACACCCCTAGGTCAGACTCCACCAGAGCTGGACATTTTGGAAATAGAAATTCAATAAAAATTTTAAAGTGGAGCTGAAAAGTAAAATGATCTAAATTAACTACCATAGTGTCTCCAGGCACCTTTGCTCAAGAAAGAGCAGGAATGAAGTGGAGAGTCTGCTCACTGAGTGTGTGTTGGCACCTCCATCTCACATTGATGAGACATGTCCTGAGTAGTAGCAGCCACAGCCAGACCTGGGGGCAGGCAGTGGGGCACAGGTGGGGCTGCCACAACTGTCCCACAAGAGCTGAGGAGGAGGAGGGAAAAAGACACCTCTCCACGGTCCACGCATGGCAGAGAGGACAGCCTTCGGGGGCTCTCCCTCCTCTAGATAAAGCCTCATTTCTTTCAGTATCTGCTCCTATAACTTCCCTTAACTGGCCTCAGCGTCCTTTGTCTCTACCTCTTCATGCTTCTGTTTTGTCATCTGTAAAATGGGGACAATGCTCGTGCCTACAAAATGAAGTTGTGCACGTAAAATGCTTAGCGCCCAGCTTGGCACCTGAAAAACACAATCAGTGTCATCAATGCTATTATTATTTCTGTCACTGGTGGTCCTACTCTACCATTTCTGCTACGAGCTGGTCCTCTTACCCACCTGCCTACCCCTAGGCGAGTTGGCTTTTTCTTTTCCTTTCTTTCTTTTAAACCTCACGGATGAGTCTCCTCCTACGATCTTGTTGTTTTGAAGTCCTCGGGTTGTACGACCTTGGCATTCTCTGAGGAGTTACCCACATTACTTAGAAGCTTCTGGGGACATGGTAGCACTTCTTGGCTCCCAGAGCTGGGAGCTGTGGTGAGGGGTGTTCTTGGGCCCCGTAGCCTACCTGGGACTGGTGCTCCAGGTGCAGAGCCATGGTGAGGGGTGTCTGCCGTCTATCCCGGGGGTTTGGTGACAGTCAGCACTCACTGCTGCAGAGGAGCCTCTTGGGAAAACACTAGGCAAAAAGATACCCAGGATGTTGACAAAAATCAGGGTCCATCAGGGTCAGGACATTTAGAGTCTACGTGAAAACACTGAAAGGCAGCCACAAAAGAGAAGGTCTCTGATGAAGCTGAGCCCTCACGCCCCACTGCCCTTGTCTGTCAGCTGCCTCTTCCCGTCTTTCTGAAACCCTAGTGACAAACACGTAACCGTCAGAGGATCTCTCGCAGGGCTTGCCTTGCCTTTGCTGCTCCCTGTCAGCGATCTGGGCCTCCCTCGGGGCCAGGGGGCGAGGCTGCCAGAGAAAGTTCAGGTGATTCAACTGCAGCCAGGTCAGCAGGCCAGGGATT
Source organism: Lepilemur ruficaudatus (assembly GCA_963574885.1). Lineage (NCBI taxonomy): Eukaryota > Metazoa > Chordata > Mammalia > Primates > Lepilemuridae > Lepilemur > Lepilemur ruficaudatus. The sequence continues at coordinate 17,185 of CAUYRT010051730.1, read as the reverse complement.
CGCCCTCAGCCTGTCTCTCCTGGATGCCACTCGCAGGCCCAGACCGGAGGCTGCGCAGAGAGGCTGGAAAAGGCCAGAGGATGGAGATTGTCCCGGGGGCAGGAAGAATATGCTCAGCTCTGGGTGGGGACCTCCTGTATGGATTCTTGTTTCCCGTCCCACTAGGACAAACCAAGGAAGCAGCTTTTGCCTCCCACAGCAGGTACCAGTCCCCGGCATTGCTGCCTCCGACTGCCTGTGTGGTCTGGAGCACGCCTTCTGATCTCCCAGGCCTCGACTGCCTTGTGCATAGGGAGGAGGGTGAACGGACAACTTGTGAGTTTCCTTGCCTTGCCAGAACTCTGTGAGACTCAGAGATATGATCTGGCACCTGTGGCCTTTGTCCTGGGCAGTGGCCCACCTGTGCGCTGTGTCTTCTGTGGTCATTGTGGAAGGCTGAGCATGGAGGAGAAATGCATTTTTTTTTTTTTTTTTTGCTTTCAAATTGAGGCATTTTTCCCCTTGAGTATCATGCAGCCTGTAGTGTTTAAGGACTTGGACTATTTAGCCGCTTGTCTTGAGCTCAGAGCCTGGCCTGTCAACATCGGCAGGAGGTGAAGGGAAAAGTTTTTGGAGCTGTTAATTCTGTATGAGCAGAAAAGAATGTGGCTTGATTTCTGTTCCAGGCATTTCTGCTTTTACACTGGGCTTAGTTAAAAATGACAGAATGGGAACTGCTTTAAGAGTTAATTTGCAATGTCTCCATAAATAACTAGACTAGTTTGTGTGTCTTTTTTTGTTTGTTTGTTTTGTTTTTTGGAGATAGAGTCTTCGCTCTGTCACCCCAGCTAGAGTGCAATGGCATCATCGTAGCTCACTGCAACCTCAAACTCCTGGGCTCAAGCAATCCTCCTGCCTCAGCCTCTGAAGTAGCTGGGACTACAGGCTTGTGCCACTATGCCTGGCTAATTGTTTCTGTTTTTAGTAGAGACTGGGTCTTGCTCTTGCTCAGGCTGGTCTCGAACTCCTAAGCTCAAAGGATCCTCCTACCTCGGCCTCCCAGAGTGCTAGGATTACAGGTGTGGGCCACCAACCCCTTAAACTATACCTTGCTGCCCTATTTTAGCACCTTACATTTGTTAGGATAAACTGGGCCTCACTTGAAAACAGTATTTCAAACGTCTTTCTCTACAACTAAAATTTACTGGATAGAACTGAATTCTTGCTTTGGAAAAACATGACACTTCTCAAGCCATTGCTTCGTGAGCCTGCTTTGGTGAATGTGGTCCTTGTCCTACTGGACCGTGTAGAAGACCGTGTAGAAGAAGGAAGGGGCAGTGAAGGAGCAGGAAAATACCTTCAGAGGGAAACACACTTTCCTCATCAATGCGCTGTATGCCATAAGCAAAAGCGTCGGTTTCACGGCTCTTCCCAACCATCACCTTGCTCTTGGCAAGTTTATAAGATACAGCAGAGAGCAAAGCCCTTTTTCTGGCTGGCTGCCTTTATGGCCTGCCTTCCTCAACACAGCAGGAGGCTCCAAGAGGTCTCACTAGCCGGCTGAGGCTCTGAGTATTGGCTGCTAACTCGAGCTAGCCTCACCTGCGTACCTGGGCTATCAGAAAAGCCAAAGAAACCCTGAACCAGGGGGGCAACATGGAAGCACTGTTGTTCATAATCTGAACTTCTGTCAATGGAAATATTTTCCCTGCTTGGGGTAGAGCCTCCTTGATGGGGCCACTTACTCTCTAAGTTATATATTTCATAAGGTTATATTTTTATGTCTGGCGTAATCAGTTTCCCTTAGAGGAGAACATCTGTAAATAGACCATCGCTACGGGCTAGGGAAATCCCACAGTGTATATAATCTGCTCTCTGTTTACTGATTGCTCACCTGGCCTCCAACACATATAGCAACATAATTTCTCGGGGCCTTGTGTATTTTCCCTTTAAGATCTGTTTACTCTAATTGCTGGGACCTCACTTTGGTGGTTGGCTGGATGCAGGGACTTTTTTGACGTTGAGCCATGTGTTTCTTCTCATCTGGATTCTGAGGACCAGAGTACCTTTCTCAAGGAGCCTGCCTAAGACCCTCCCTGCTTTTCCAACCCCTTCCAAGGCCAGCTTAAGCTTGTTCCTTCTGCACAAAGCTTGCTTCAACTAAAATCAAATGAGGTGGGCAATTCAGCCCGCTCTTTTGGTGGTGTGACATACCACTGCAGATTTCAAAAATCAACTCCATGCTCTAGAAACATACATGTCTATCCTTAAGCTTTGTGCCTGCAGAACACACTGCCCTCCCATAGGCAGATGTTGCGAGGTCCGACTTTGCATTATGGACACCGTAAAATTATCTTTTGTCTGTTTCATCCTACAGGACTTCTTAATGCCTGCTGATGCTATTTTTTAGGATGTAAACTAGTTATAAGGCACAAGTCTGCTAATCTTGCTAGGCACAATGGCCTGTAAGATGCTAAATGTAGGCAGATAACGTAAATGTTTGATGGTACCCACAACAGCCCTGCATATTCTTATTAAATTCATTCATAATCTTTGGTGTTTCTAGAAAGCTTGACAGACTATGATCTTCTCAGTTAAATAAAAAATTGCATACATGTAGTGTTACCTTTTCTATGTGGCTGGGGTGTTTGCCTCAGTTTACAAGTAGAGATAGGAGGGAAGATCACAGCCTGTGCCCCCTCACTTTTCGGCCCTGTAGCTTTCTGCTGCTTTTAGAGATAATTTTTGGAATGATGGTGGCATCTAGGTGCTGGGGTTGGGATCATGGGAGGAATTGTTTAGTACTAATCCCCTAGAAATTTTTTTCAAGGAGAACCTGATTTGGTTTTGATTTCATTGTTGATTTTCACTTTTCTTTCTGTCCTTTGTCAAGATGCAAGGTAAGGAAGGACAGGCATTGAATAAACAGAAGGCCAAAATTCAAATCGGCTTACTATGAAAGCCTGTGACTTTGCTGGTGGCAGAGTCTAGGAAGAAGGAGAAATGCTTGCCTGGAATGGGTTGGTGCACAGAGCCACTTTCTCTCATGTCCTCTCCTATCTCCTGCTTAAGGAAACAGATACAGCCATGTGAGGGCAATTTAATCTCCCCAGCACCCTCCCATCACGTGTTCCCAAAGTAAGTGCTCCTTTTCCCTAAGTGTGTGTACATTGAGCCATGTGTTCCTTCTCATCTGGCTTGTGGGGACCAGAGTAGGCTTCTCAAGGAGGCTGCCTAAGACCCTCCTTGCTTTTCCAACCCCTTCAAAGGCCGGCTTAACCTTGTTCCTTCTGCACAGAGCCCAATTTTATCCAATGTTGATAAAATTGACTAAGTCACCTCATCTGGGTTTTAATTTTCCTCAGGACAAAGAGGACACAGTGCTCCTCCGCCACTCCTCTACATTTAAACAGTGGTTGGATTTCATTAATAATTGTGAAATATTTAAACATTGCACGTGAGCAAGTCAACATTCCAAATTCTTAACATCATCAATAGGAGAGGAAGAGCTTTCTTTACCTCTTAAAAAGAATGAAATGACATCCAAAGTCATAATTTCAAAGGAGACAGCCCCAATCTTATGTGAGCTTGGGGATAGGCAGAGGGAAGTTTATACTTGTGAAATGTTGTTTAAGTTTCTGTCCGTTAAGATACAAAAGGTGGATTTCTGAGAAAGATGTTGAAAATAAAATAATTGTATGACAAAGGTATTGGTTAACCCATTTCTCAGGGGCAGAAGTTGTAGTTAAAAAAGACCTATCCTCAAAGCTTGGCTAAGAACGAATTCCTGGCATTGTCTCCCTTCCTTCTCTGACCCACCCGCCCACTCACCTACAGTCCTCACATTTCCTGTTGATGCCTGAACTTGAACTACAGCTGCCTGTGCATTGGATTATTTTACAAATTAAGAAGTTGGGTTTTCAAATGTGGAACCCCCATTTAACTGCTAACCTTCAACCCGAGGTTCTGAATCCACTAAGGTACCAGGACTTCTTAAATTAAAAAACAAAACAGACGAAAAATGTAAAAATCAGACTTTAAATGTTTTATTTTGTTGATTCTGTACAATGCAAGGAAACAAAGTTAGAGGTAAAATAAAATGCCAGTTAAATTCGGCTACTACCAACAACCCAAAACCTTAAACATAAAAATCAACGCAAGCTGCTGAAATACCATAATGTAATCTTGGGTATCGTAATTTGTTAACGTCTGTAACAAATCAAAACCGGCCACCTATGTAGTTCTTCAACTGCCAAGCGGAGAGAAGGAAGACCTGCGCAGCGCTGGTTAAAGGACCCTGCGCGCTAAGGAACTGCGCGGTCCCCGCTGTCGCCACCGCAGCTGGATGGGCTGAGCTGCTGGCGGTTTAGAGCTTCAGGTCCTCCTCCCCCGCGCCTTTTAATGAGAACGTTAATTAGCGATCTTGACTGGACAGGCGACTGCGAATGCCTTGTTACCTATTTTAGTAAACCGGGACCACCGTTGTCGTGAAAGGTGGTTGGGTTTTGTTTTAAGCAAGCTCAAATGTTGGTTATGCCACCTTTAGGGAAAGGGAGACGAAAAGGTGAATCTCCAGTTCTAAGTTGCCTTTCTAAGAAGAGCCCAGGATTTGAGTGAATATTCTTCGTAACAAAAAAGCCAGATCACGCGAGTCTCAAAAATAGCGCTCTAAACAGCTGGTCACCAAAAGCGGACCGACTTCCCAACCCACCACGCCCAACGACCCTGGCGTTGTCATCGCCCCCACCCGCTGCACCGCGGCCCCAACCGTCTGGCCGCCGAGGGTCCATCTGTCTGCCACGTCCCGGACGGTCTGCACCGACTAACTGGTCTTTCTCAGCCTCTTTAGGTCCGGCAGCCTCCTCTGGCAGGGCTTGGCCGGCGGGAACAAGGACGCCGGTGGCCTCTGGCTGGGGAAGGGGAAAGAACCACCCCGCCGTTCAAGCGTGGTCCCTCGACCTGGGAGCGGACGTGCTCGGGTCCCAGAAGGTCGCCCTCGGGGCTGGTCTCTCTCCACACCTAGGGCGAATCAAACCCACTAAAACCCACACCAGCCCCACGAAGCGCGCGATTCCAGAGACAAGGAGGGAGATGCACCGGGTAAGAGTGAGGGGGTCGCTCACTTTCTGCCCCAAAGCAGCTGGAATCGACCCAGAACCCCAAATAGCCCCAGAGCGGCATTGAACATCCGCTCGGGTCACTTCAACTTTCCGGGAGTGGGGGCAGGGAAGGGGGCGCCCGACAGTCCCTTCCTCTGGACCAGAAAGTTTGCAATGCCCTCCTTTTTCGGTCCCGCTCTCCCTGGACGCAGGGCGCAGCGGCGCCGAGAAGCTGGGCGGCGAGAGGCCGGGCCGAGGTCGCGCCCCGGCCCGGCGCGCCCTCACTTGGAGAACTGCGCCTGCACGGCAGCCAGGCCCAGGCCGGCGGGGACCAGGTGCGGGAACTTGCACACGGCGCAGGTGCACAGGCCAGGGCCGCCAGCGCCGCCGCCGGGGAGCGCGAACTGGCCGCACGGCGGCTCGTCGAGCGCCAGCGACAGGTACTTGGCTGGGCGCAGCGCGTCCGGGGGTCCCACGGCGCCGGGCGCCAGCAGCACGGAGCCGGGAGCGGCGGCGAGCAGGGGCAGGCCGGCCAGCAGCAGGCGCGGCGCGGCTGGCCCGGCGCCCTCGCCCAGCGCGCGGCGCAGCTCCTGCAGCGAGCTGCCCAGCAGCAGGATGTAGTTGCGGGCGAGCAGCAGCGTGGCGATCTTGGAGAGCTTGCGGCCCGGCGCGCCCTGGCAGTGCGCCGCCGAGTAGGGCAGGATGACCTCGCGCAGCGCGTCCATGGCCAGGTTCAGGTCCTGCATGCGCTTCCGCTCGCGGCTGTTGATCTTGCGCCGCAGCTGCTGCTGCTGCTCCTCCTTGGCGTCCGCCCGGGCGCTGCCGCCCGCGTGCGCGCCGGACCCGGGCCCGGAGCCTAGCGGCTCGGCCGGCGCCTCCGGCTTCTCGCGAGCAGCCTTGGGGAGGAGGGGGGCCGTCGTGGAGGAGGAGGACGTGGAGGAGAAGGAAGAGGAGGAGGAGGAGGGCGGCTGCCGATAGCCCACCAGCTCGTAGAGGGAGGCCCCGAGCTGCAAGTCGCCGGGCCGCTGTGGCCGCAGCATGGTCCCGGGGACCGCGTTCACGCGCGCCTGGGAAACCGCATAGTACATCTGGGGGCAAAGGGGGCGGCCGAGGGCGTCCTTCAGGAACGCCCCGGGGTGGGCCCGTTGGCAGGCCGCCCCTCCCCGCGGATCTGCGCGCGGGGAGCCGATGGTGGGGCACCGGCCCGCGCCCGACGCCTTTAAACCCGGCTTGGGAACCTGCGGGGCCGCGGGCGGCGGGGCGCAGCCAATGGACGCGCGAGGCCGGGCGCAGGCGTGTGTTCATTGGCTGCCTGCGCCTCGGCCGGCGCGGAGGTGCCCCTGGCACCGCTCAAGGAGGTTATTGTGAGCGCCTGTGCCCGTGTCGCAGGACAGGGCCCAGGAGCGGAGGGAGGGCGCCTTTTCGGGGAAGTGTGGCTGTTCAAGGAGGACTGGTGGCATTGCTCAGGCTAAGCCTCATGTGCCTGCCTCCAGCTCCTCTCTGCCTCAACTTTTCTTTTACACATGGGTTTGTTTTTTTTTTACATTGTGATCAAATACTCATAGCATAAAATTTACCATCTTAATCATTTTTTAGAGTCCAGTTCAGCAGTGTTAAATACACTTACGTTGTTGTGCAACCAAACTCCAGAACACTCCTCATATTGCAAGCCTGAAATCCTAGGCATTAAACAACTCCCCATCTCCCTGTCCCAGCTCCTGGCAACAGCCTTTCTGTTCTGCCTCTATGCATTTGTTCTACTCAAGTAGGTTCCTATAGAGCCCTCATTTAAGTAGGATCATACAATGTTTGTCTTTCAGTGACTGGCTTCTCTTGGCATAATGTCTTCAAAGTGCATCCATGCCGTAACATGTATCAGAATGTTCTTCCTTGTTAAGGTTGAATAATATTCCATTACATGGATATACCACATTTTGTTTATCCATTCGTCCTTGGGTGGACACTTGAGTTGCCTCCACCTTTTGGCTATTGTGAATATGCTAGTATGGAACTTTTTAAAAAAATACATGATTTCCTGCCAGGTTCGGGGAACTAAATTTCTGATCTAAATGACTATAGCATTAGAATGGCTACTCCCCGCCACTCCCCCTAATCCCTCTGATTGAAAAGTTTTTACGGACAAAAGTTTCTCTCCTCCCCAAAAGGGACGTGTGTTCATTTTATCAGAAACTCTACTCTTGGTTAAGCAAAACTCACTCAGAAATTGGCCTCTTATCAGAAGCAAAGCAAAACAAAACACCTACACAGTCCTATCTGTTGAGGGTGAGACTGAATCTTTTTCTTCCCCAAATAAAACAGCATTACTTAGTGGCTATGGATGTTTTCTACTGCCAACATCAGTGCATACTACTGCAAGTTGTCATCAGAGCATGGCAGAATGTCTTAGGGGAAGAGGACCTTTTGGAGTTTAAACTTCTACTATCCAATATGGTAGCCCCTAGCCACTTGGCTGTTTAAATGAAAATTAATTAAAATTAAGTTAAAAGTTGAGTTCTCCAGTTGCACTAGCATTGGTTCAGGTGCTTAGTAGTCACAGGTGGCTAGTGGCTATCTACTGGAGAGCACAGATAGAGAACATTTCCACCATTGCAGAAACTTCTACTGGACAATGCTGACCTAGAGTGTAACACACACAAAATGAGCTTCCTCCATCTGAGGGCTGTCTGGTCTGAGAAGAGAGACACTGCTGAAGAGCCTGTCCATCATGGGAAGTGATCTCTGCTCTAGGAGCCCATTGGCTCTGCCTGCTGATTTTAGGGCTGCTTTGTTTTTATTTTTTTCCACATTTGCTCCATAGGCTTACTCTGGTCTCTGCTTCCAACCTGCAGCTCCACCTGTAACATCCTGCCTATGCCTCCGATGCAGCTCCAACTTTACCTTCTTCTGGAAGCCTTGGTGATTTCTCATCTTCCTCCTTTCAGCATGCCTGGCAAACCATTGATAGCATTTCTCCATAGCCTTGACTGTGTTGTGTGGGTACCATCTCTGCATTCAGCTGTGACTATTTTGAGGGCAGGGACCACCTGTTCATTTCTGCATCCTCCCAAAGCCCAGCACAGTGCTTTGTACTTCCTATGTGTCCGGAAGGTATCTAAGGATGGGTCTGACATTTCTACTAGCTCTCAGGCTCATCCCTTAACTGTGCAGGCCCTCTACCGTGCTCGAACCCACGCATTTCCTATAGGTTCTATAGGGAGGGAAGGAACCTGGTAGGATCCCCAACCCTCAGAGGGGCCTGCCCTGACATGGTGTTGGGGGCCCTGCTTCAAAGAGAGAAGGGGGCCTTGGCAGGAAAGAGGTAAGTCTCCAGGCAGAACCGCACTGGGCAGGAAGGTGGAGGGGAGGGCGGGGAGAGAGAGAGACACCAAGGAAGTAGCCTTGGAAGTTTCAAGCAATTATGTTTAACACCTCACTAATCATTTCACTGTTTTCAATTGGTTCTCACAGGACGCCTGGTGAGCTAGGCATTTTTGATCCCTGCTGTACATGGTAAAAGTGAGGCTTTTATCTACCCAGAGGGTAGGAGATTGCTGGGTGCCCTCAGACAGGAGAGGCAGAACTGCACCCCCAACAGCTGGCTTCCTGGACTCCCTCCAACTGGACCAGACCAGACTTCTGGGAAGCCCAGGAGGGGGCCATGATGGAGGAGGGCTGGGGACTGGGTGTAAGGATGGAGGGGCCAGCCTAGGCCAAGCCAGTACTGACAAGTTGAGGGGTTCCACCATGTTCCTGAAAAGAGGGGCCCCAGGGTCTTGCCACCATGAGCCCTGCACCAACCTCTTTGGCTTTGCCCACCCTTGCTCTCAGGACCCTTCTGTCCTGTAGCTGAAGTGCCAGATTGGGCAGGCCCTGGTGACCTCTCCCTCCAGCTTCTTCTGCCCACATCCAAGGTGCCCTGGGGCCTTCCCCTGCCAGCAGGAGGAGGAAGCGGATGAGGAAGACAGAACCTAACGCCTCACACAGAGTTGCCTAAATTGCACCCTCCACATTTTCCAGTGACAAGCAGGGGTGCTCAGAAATCAAAGAGATGACAACACACATGCTGTTCTTTCCTGTCAATGTACCCTTCTTTACTGTGGGTGTCCCTGACGGTTCCCTTTAGCCCTTGGTCTCACCTCATCTCCTCCTCCTTGGAGGAGAACTCCTCTCTCCCCTGGCCAAGGACACTGTCAGTTGGACATGCTGGTCAGTGTGTATTTAAGTGCCCTTGGTGGAGGGCTCCACAAGAGAGTTCTGGGTGGCCATACGGACCCAGCATGGGCACAGGATTTGTCGCTCGTTGGAGCTGGTGACTTGGATGTTCCCTTGTGCTGGGCTGAAGCTGCAGTGGCATGCAAAGTGTGACAGCTGGCAAGGGCTGGCGAGTCACCGTGGCTGCTGGCAGGGGCTCCCGGGGCTGTCTCAAGGGGAGGCAGCTGCTGTGGCCTCCCACATTCAGGACATACTTGGGGAGCAAGTGGCATCCACCATAACAACCGCTCTTGTCTTTGCCTAAAGGGGCTTGTGTGTGTGTGTTGGTGACTCCTTTCACCCTGAGGAGGGGTGTGTGTCAGGCTTCCTTTTCCTTGTGTTTCCCCCAACCCTGCCTCCCACCCTTGCTTTAGGTCAAGAAGCTCCAACCTTGGAAATGGCAGACACTGGAAACTCGAAACCTCAGTGATGTGTGAGCGCGTTTTGAAGGTGGCACCGTCCATCTCTGTAAGCACAGATAGGCTGTGCTGCTGCAAAGCCCTCTGTTGTCCCCCAAGTGACTGTCTTCTTGTAGAAGGCCAGCTAAGTGTAAAAGGTTGTCTTTGCTCAAACTTGCTGTTTAAACTGGCTAGAGCTTAGGCCTGCAATGGAAAAATGAAGTTGACGTTTTAAAGTGCTGCTTTCTTCTAGGAAGGTCAAATTCATTAGGAGTTTAAATTACTCATTAAGCACTGACATTCATGCCTTCGTTAGAAGGAGTGGCAGCCACGTCTAGTGCTTGCCCTATAGCAGGATCTCCCAACCCATCCACATATGACCCGGTCTGGAACACAAAAGGCAGAGAAGCTGCAGAGAGGGGCCCTAGCTTCTTTCTGAATTTCTCTTTTCTGGGTAGAGGGGAGTAGTGGTAGAGAGAGATGATGGGGACAAGAAGATGGAGTACCTTTTGGTAGTTATTCTTGGATGGAGAGGAACTTTTTAGAGACACCTGGTCCCATCTCTCCTGGGGACCAGTTTGCCAGAATCTAAGTCGCGCTTAGAAACAGTTCAGGTTTAGTAAAGATTACTGCTGGGAAAATGTGAAAGAATATGAATGTGAATTTTGTTCATTTTCCAAAGAGAATACAAGTTAAACAAGTTGTTATGAATGGACACAATGTTTATAGCTACTGACAATGCTGCTTGGAAGCTGTATAGTTATCACAGTGGTTTTTATTTGCAATGGGAAAGGACATAGGCAATAATGTAGTCTTCTGCTTACAGCACTGAAGATTATCGAATGTAGTAGGTGTGTTTTACAAGTATTGTAAGGAGGTTTATTTTATTTTCAATAAATGTTATTTGGCCTTATTTTAATACAGTTTGCTGCTTAAGATTATTTCTGAGTCCAAATTTGTCCTACAACATGTGTGTGTTTGGTTTTTTTTTAATGGAAGAAAGTCAAAAGGAAAGAAAAATGGGAAAAGAAGTTAGGCAGTATCTGTGTATTTTGGGGGGACTGGTTCCTTTTAATATCAGAAGCTTGATTTAGCTATTGCTGACCTAGCTCGAACAGATGGGCACATGCTTTTTTTAAAATCCAAACTCAGGGTGACCTAACAGAAGTAGAAATTTTTATTGTTTCTGTGAGCACCAAACACTAAAATTCTACACCTCAGTAGGACTATATAAAAATGTATTTTAATACCTCTCATTGTATATCTGAAGAGGGCTATTCTTTAAAAGAAGCTTCAAATAATCATTGTGAAATGCATTTTAAAAAGAGAAGCACATCTTTTTGTTTCAAAGGTGATTGGAGATAGTTTCTGCCACATCAAAACTTACGAGCAGATTGGTAGAATTTTAGGCAGACAAATGGAATATTAACCAGCAGATCCTCTGAGTGAGTCTGATAAAAAAATAACTGTGAATTAAGATATGTATATTAACACATGCAAGTTGGTGTCTGAAGGGCTGGTTTGGGGCAGAACAAAAATATTCTCTGAGCCTCCCTGAAGTTAGTAGCTAAAGCCAAATGTTCCAAAGGCTTACACTGATACAATAAAAAGAGACAATTTGCTTGGAAGGCTGTGGCTAATTTATAACACAATGTCCAATGTCATGGTTAGTTTTGTTGCAAAAATTTGGCAGTTTAGCCCAGAGTCTCAGGCAGCCTGAAAAGATGTGAGCGATTCTGGCCGCAGCATCCCTCACTCGCTGGATGTTCCAAATGGTTCAAACAAGCCCTTTCATAGAGACGCAGGGCCAAGTGTGCTCAAAGGAATGAGGGGAAACAAAGGTGGCTCTGAAGTCATTTCCCCGCACTGGGTCCAGCCATCCGGTTTCACTCTTTCCCCATTGAACGGGCAGAATGCAACAGGAAGAGCAGGGATGAAAGAGAACAAACAGGCCGATGTGTTTGGGGAGAGAATGGAGAGAGGCCGGGCCGCTGAGCTGCTAAACTTTCATTCGAGGTCTTCAGAAAGGAGTGAATGATGAATTATAGAAACCTGAAAGGTAATAAAATATGGGTCACTGAAGCGCTGAGGCCAAGTTCCTAAAACACCTGCAGAGGCAGAAGCTTCTGGAAGTCAGCGCAGCCCCGCAGTTGCCGGGCAGACACCCTGCCCGAGGCACAGAAGGGGACTGTTCACAAGCTCACCTGTTGTTTTCCTCTTGGCTCCGGGTCCGGTGTTGCCCAGTGTGTCGGAGCTGGCGGCTGGATCTGACTCCAGATTAGACCACCAGGGGAAAAGAAAGGCAGTGTGCAGACTTCCCAGGGTGCAGTTAAGGAGACCGGAGCGCGGAGGCCACCGCCTTCCTCCCTCGAAGGCGCTCTGACCTGGAAATATTAACTCAGTGGTGAAGACTGTTTGAGTTAAACATGTAAATCTCCTCTGCTGAAATATTTCAAGGCTTTTCTACTCAAAACCTCAGCCTGTTTATGTCTTACAAAGAAGAGTCCTGATCACTGAATTGGGGATAAGAGGTGGCTATACTCATTTGAGCCTCAGTTTCCTCATCTATAAAATGGGGACAATATTACTCATCTCCTAAGGTTGTTACAAAGCTTAGAAGGAAATGTAAGTAAGAGGTCCTGCCCAGAGCCTGGCACATAGCAATATCTCAGTAAAATGATAACAGTAGCTAATATTTATTGCACACTTGATATGTGCCAGGTACCACAAAAGGACACTTGGTTCATGGTTTTCATACAGACTAAAGCAGTGTTTCAGTTTGGTTTGAGTTAAGTGCATGGTTTCTCTGCATCAGTCTTAGAGGGTTTTCAGGCATATGGGGTTTTCTAGCCCCTTCTAGCCCCTGAATGCTATGGAAGCTCCACCCATATGGCTCTGTTTCAGAGCTGCTGTCCTGGACACAATGAACCAAAATCCAGCAACCACCTGCTGGAGAAATTGTATGGATGTGAGCTCAGTATTACCCTTAACACCATCAGAGAGAGCCATGGCACCAACATCAAAGCCAGAATAAACCCTGGCTCCCTCACTTATTAGCTGTATGACTTGGGACAAGACACTTAACCTGTCAGTGCCTCAGTTTCCTCCCTCTGCAAGACGAGGCTGAAAATAAAACTTATAGGCTTGTGGTGGAGATTGAGTGAGTTGCTATGTGGAAGGCACAGAGAACAATGCATGGATACGGTGTTAGCTGTTACTATCATTTTATTCAGCTTTGTTATAAGTTGATTGTGTCCTCTGAAGAATTCATGCTGAAGTCCTAACCCAGGCACCTCCGAATGTGAGTTCTTTGGAAGTAGGTTTGTTGCAGATGTAATTAGTTAAGATGAGATCTTTAGGGTGGGCACCCCATCCAGTATGACTGGTGTCCTGAAAAAAGGGGGAACTTTGGACAGACACCGACACAGGGAGAACACCGTGTGAAGACAAAGGCAGAGATCCTGGTGGTGCCTCTACAAGCCAAGCAACACCAAAGATTGCCAGCGACCCCCAAAAGCTAGAGGAGAGGCCTAGAGCAGATTCTCCCTCACAGCCTCAGAAGGAACCAACCCTGCCAACACCTTGATCTTGGAATTCTGGTCTCTAGAACTGTGAGACAATAAATGTCTATGGTTCGAGCCCACCCAGCCTATGGAACTTGTTTACAGCAGCCCCAGGAAGCTAATACAGCCTCTGTGCCTGACTCCTCTTAGGAATTAGAGCACAGGCTCTGTGGCAAGACCCTCAGGGCTCAAACCCAGCCTTGCCACATCCAAATTTATGAACTTGGGCAAGTTGCTTAACCTCTCTGTGCCTGAGTTAATTCATCTGTAAATGAAGGTCATAAATATATTTATACCCACTTCAAGGTGCTTTTAAAAGCAAGGGTCAGATGGGTGTCTGGCCCACCATCATGTTGGCTGCTCTGTGTAGCTTGATTGGTGGTTTCCAGGGACGGAGTCTGGAGGCAGAATTCTTCTCCAGGTCAAATTACCCAGGGGCCTTGTCAAAATGCAGATTCTGGTTTGGTGTGAGTGGAGCCTGTGATTCGATATTTCTAATAAGTTCCCAGATGAAGCCAATGCCAGGTGGATGACTACACTCCAAGTAGCACTTAGATGATTGCACCTGGTCCCAACAGGACAAGGAGACTGAACTTTAAAAGAAGCCCTCTTCCCATATCCATGTCACTCAGGCACATGGATATTCGATGGAGTGTTCAGCCATGCTTAAAGAAAGAGCAAAGTCATCTTCAGAGAAAAGGATGAGGAAATGAACAGAGGCCACCACCCTACATCATGGGAGGGCTGTGTGTCGACAAGGGGGACAGGTTCAGAAGGATGAGCCTGAGACCTGGGATTTGTCCTACCCCAGGGAGGACAGGGCTGGATGAATGAGATGTGGAGGATGAAGAACACATGTGCTGGGAACATGGGCCAAGCCTGTCTTTCCGTGGGGACTTTGATTCCACCATTACCTCTGCCTGGAAGCTTCTGCCCAGACGTTGCTGAGGTCTTAGTGAAGATGTGAGCCCCTAAAGAGGCCTGCTCCCCACTGGTTACTCTGCGGTGTCCTCCCTGTTTAATTTTCTTCTTGGCACTTAGCAGCAGCTGGAACCACCTGGTCACCTGCTTGCCTACTTGTTCAGATGTGTCTGTTTTTTGGCTCTGGGGAGTAGGTTCCATGGAAGTCCTGTTCTTGGCTGGATCCCCAGTGCCTTGGACAGGGCAGGTCCCTGAATCTGTTCTCAATAAAGACTTGAATGAATGAGTGAAGACGAAGAATCTAGACTGACTGACTAGAGTCCACAGAATGCTCTCTGTGTGCACAGTCCTGTGCCAGGCCCTGGGAGAAAGCGAGGGCTCCCTGACTTCTAGTAATGTGGAATCTGCTGGAGGATATGAAGTGCGCCTGTGTGAGCACCTGCCCAGCAATAGCAGGTTACCCGGAAGAGCCAAACAGTGGCATGGACAAGGGGAGAAGCCAACATGTGGGGCGCCAGGGGAGGTAGGCAGAGCTGCTGTGGCCCAGAGCATACCAAGCACCCAGAACCTCGTTAAAATGCAAAGTCTGGAGTCCAGTTCAGTGGGTCCAGGTGGAGCTCGAGATTCTTCATTTTGATCAAGTGCCCAGGTACTGCTTCTGCTGCTGCTGCTGCTCTGAGGACCACAGTTTTGGGGACAGCAAGGCATTATTTTCAAGGTTTGAGTGAAGGAGAGGTTGCTTGCAGCTGAGGCATCATGGAGGGGCATTTGACAAGCAGAAAGGATGAGAGGGTGGGGGGTTTGAGAAGGGGACAAGCAGAGGGTGGAGTCAGGTGAGGAGGGATGGAGGGTAGAGAATGGGAACAGGAGGGAAGGACAGGTGAGGAGGTTGGAAGAATGGAGGGGTAATGCAGGGAAACCCCCCAGCCACTGCCACCGTGACAGGCACCCTCCCTGCGATCTTCTGTTTTTAAGAGCAGTTCCTAGAAAGATTGAGACACCAGTGCATTGCCTTCCTCTGGTCTGTCAACAATCAGTCAGAATGTGTTTTTAGAAATGTTGCAACCTGAGATTGCCCCACAAGGTGCTGTGCAGGGGCAGAGCTCGCTCCGTGCAACCTGCGCTGTCGGCTTGAACCAGCTGTGATGGGGGAGTGGGGGTGTTTCCTGTGCGTGAACAACCCCACACTTACTTTTTTTTTTTTTTTTTTGAGACAGAGTCTCACTCTGTTACCCGGGCTAGAGTGCCGTGGTGTCAGCCTAGCTCACAGCAACCTCAAACTCCTGTGCTCAAGCAAACCTACTGCCTCAACCTCCCAAGTAGCTGGGACTACAGGCAAGCGCCGCCATGCCCAGCTAATTTTTTGCATATATTTTTAGTTGTCTAGCTAATTTCTTTCTATTTTTTTTTTTTTTTTTTTAGTAAAACGGGGTCTCATTCATGCTCCGGCTGGTCTGGAACACCTGAGCTCAAACGATCTCCCACCTTGGCCTCCCAGAGTGCTAGGATTACAGGTGTGAAACACCGTGCCAGACTCAGACTCACTTGGTTTTGAATTTAAATCTCATGTCAATCCAATCATTGGCAAAAACTGAACTACACTAGAAGCTGCAAGAGAGTTTATGAATTGTAGTATTTGGCTTTCTACATACTGAGGTATAGGAAAGTATACCAGGAAGTAATGAGAACAGCTATTGTGCTACTCAATCTACTATATTCACGTCAGTAACAAAATGTCTCAATTCCATTTATTGAATTGGCTCTTTGTTCCCAGTGAATTGTAATGTTACTTAGGTCATATTTTAGATTTACCTATCTACATGGATTGTTATATGAATTCTCTATTCATTTTATGAATACATTTATTTATTCTTCTACCAAACCACTGTTTTAATTACAATAGCACTGCATTTCAGTCTTGAAGTCATGTAGAGCACAGCTCTACTGTACCACCAAACATATATTTAACTTCTTCTTTAAAAGTTATTATTTTTGAGCCTTTATGCTTTTGTATTCATTGTAGAATAAATTTTTCAAGGTCTTGTAAAAAAAAACAGGATTGCATTAAATTGAATGTATATAACCAAATATCAAATAATTTTATTATATCTTTCAGGATTATCATATGGATTTTTTTCTTTCATTGATTTCTGTGATGATATGGATCAATATATATTCTAATATTATACCATTGTTACATCCATAGAAATATTTTCATGATATTACAGTGATTTTTTTTCTTGAAACTTTTATAGAATCCTCCTATAAAAGTATATGGACAAGGAATTTTCTTGTGAGGTAATTTATAATTACAGATTTAAGTTCTCTAATAGTGCTATGATTATTCAAGATTTCAATTTCATTTTTTTGTTAGTTTTGGTAATAAATGTTTAGAACAGTTAGTGGTGATGAACTTTCCCAACTTTTATTTGTCTGAGAAAGTCTTTATCTCTTAAATTTGAAGAATGGTTTTGCCAGGTATAGGATTCTTGGTTGTCATATGTATGTATTTTTCCTTTTAGCACTTTGAAAATATCATCCCACTCCTTTCTAGGCTGCGATGTTTCTACTGAGAAATCTGTGTATAGTCTTATGGAGATTCTCCTATGAGTGACAAGTTGCTTTTTATTGCTGTCTTCAAAAGTCTCTTTTTGACTTGTGACAATTTGATAAAAATGTCATTTGGTTTGGATTTCTTTGGGTTCATGTTATTTTGCATTCTTTAGGCCTCCTGGATCTGATGCCCATTTTCTTTCCCATAATCCATATATTGGTCAGCTTGATAGTATCCCATGAGTATTTTAAGCTTTCTTTATTCTTTCATTCTGTTTTCTTTTTTCTCCTGTGACTGGATAATTTCCCATGACGTGTCCTTCTTTCTTCTGTTTGATCTGTTCTACTGTTAAATTCTTCTAGTGAATTTTCCATTGCTGTTATTGTATTCTTCAGCTTCAGGATTTCTATTGGGGTGTGT
>CAUYRT010051729.1:0-18292 GCA_963574885.1 Lepilemur ruficaudatus | reverse complement strand
GTGGGGCAAGAGTGGTATCTAAAGGGACACCTCTCATGCCCACTTTATTGTTATGCCATTTTTTTTCTCTCAGGGCATCCTTTTCTCTTTCACAAGCATTTATTAAAATGCTAATAAAGGTCTGATAACAAGAATCTACTTACAACTCAAAAGAATTAACAAGAAAAAAATCAAACAACCCCATCAATAAATGGGCAATGGAAATGAATAATGGCCAGCAAATACATAAAAAAATGTTCAACATCTCTAATCATTAGAGAAATGCAAATCAAAACCACAATGAGATACCACCTAACCCCAGTGAGATTGGCCTCTATCAAAAAATCCCAAAACAACAAATGCTGGCGAGGATGCGGAGAGACAGGAACACTCTCACACTGCTGGTGGGACTGCAAATGAGTGTAACCTTTGTGGAAAAGAAATCGGAGATTCCTCAAAGAGCTAAAAATAGAATTACCATTTGATCCAGCAATAGCATTATTAGGCATCTACCCAAAAGAGCATAAGACATTCTACAGTAAAGACATCTGCACCTGAATGTTTATAGCAGCACAATTCACTATTGCTAGATCGTGGAAACAACCCAAGTGCCCATCAATTCATGAGTGGATTGTTAAAATTTGGTATATGTTTACAATGGAATATTACTCAATTATAAGAAATGACAGTGAGCTAGCACCACTTATATTATCCTGGATCGAGTTTAGGCCCATTATCCAAAGTGAGGTGTTAAAAGATCGGAAGAATTGGCTCCACATGTACTCGCCATCAAGTTGGTACTGACTGATTAACACTATGGTGCTCACATGGTGGTGGTGTTCACCAGGGATCCGGGGCTTGGGAGGGATAGATCCACATCTGAGGGATGCAGTGAGCATTGTGGAGGGGAGGGGCATAACTCTAACCCTTACTAGGGAGAGGCAAAGATATAAATTGTGACCAAAATGTTTGTACTCTCATATTTTCCTAGAAAAAAATTTTAAAAAATGCACCATTATGTATTCAATTTTATATTCATTTATTTAGCATCCTCTCCTTCATCCATTGGAATAATGTTCCACGAGAACTAATACAAAGTCTCTTTGTTGACAGTGGCTCTTGCCAACAGGTGTTGAGCCTAACCAAATGCCAGGGCACATAGTAGCTACTGAATAAATGATTTTTGAAAATATAAAACAACCCTAGAATGCATTAGCTCTACCTTATAAATTAGGGAAGTTAAATAGTTTGCCCAAATAAAATGGGATACTAGGAAATTTTTTTTCAATTTTCAAGGCAGATTCTTTTAATAAATGCAGTATTGTTAATATTTTATATTTTTTCTTGAAAAATATGAACCAATACTTGAGTTGCAAATTAACAGAACAAATTAGAATTCAAGTAACTCCTCTTGATTTTCATTTTAACTGGAAAGATTCACCCTGCATGTAGTATTTTAAGACTGTATTTCCCAATGTAATTTAAAGAGTGTTACTCCATGATATGGACTACGTATATAACGGACATGGAATTATAAAAAGCAATCATCCCTCTTCCTTCAACAGTGATGGAATATGTTTCAAAAACCAGTTGTGGTTTTTGTTGATGGCAGCACAAAGATCTCTAGGGATTTGAATCTTTATAGTATATCTTAGACTTCGTGAATGTAGAATAGAATCACATTTCCAGGAGGTTACCTAATATTATAAAAGGCTCTTGCTAAATCTCAAGTGATCTATAGTAACATTTTACTGCTCTGTTGCTATAGCTTCCTGCATGTAAGTGTATACAAGCTGTTTAAAAGTCTTCAAAGGTGAACTTCGATGGACACTACATCATTAGTATATGTTTCCCATTAAAATAAAAAAAATAGTTAATGTATTTTGCCAACGATCCTCAAAATTCAAATGGAGATTTTATTTTTTTCTACTTTGAAAATGAAACATTATTGAAAACTGAGCTAAATGAATCTAAGAGTTTGTTTTTAATTAAAAGTAAAATTTAAATACAAAACCTTTTGATGATATGTTTATCTGTCTAAAACAAGCAAAACATCATTGAAGCATTCTTTTAAGTAGAAAAATGAGGAGGAGATGTGATAAGAGGAATTCCATGAAATACACTCTTAAGATCTGGAACCTCATAAAAATGATATAGTCTGATCTAGAATATTCATGTGTTCCTACATTTCATATATGTGCTTATAAGTAGAAAATTAATTAATAGGAATGACATAAAGAAATGCTTTTTATTAAAATCAAAGATTTTTTTATGCAGTCTTGAAACTACCACAAATACTAGCTGACTTCAAACTAAAAAATTAGCCTATGCAATGCCGTCTGCTTTGTGAGCAAAGAAACAGTGCAGTTTTAGCATGACATTTCTCTAAGTTAGAACATGTATGTTATAAGTCAGATCCAAGTTTCAGGGAAATAATATGCAGTGTTGAAGGATTGTTTATAATTTCTGATCTCTTTCTTTCTATGTCCTGCTCAAGAACATATTAGAAATTGTAAATAAAATCCAAAAAATGTAAATTCCTCTTTAGCAAAACTTATTTTCTCCCTACAACATGCTGAACCTCTGTATCAGCTAGACAATTTTGGCAATTCAAATAATTACCAAGTGAGCTAACAATTAAACTAATCCAGATGTTTACCATTTAATGCCGCTAGACAATACATGCAGCTACATAAGTGCATTTTAAATTCAATTTATATTTTCTCTGAACATCACTTCTCAGTTTATTTTTAAGTTTAGGAAACAGTCATTCCAGATTATTGGAGTTTACCTATTTTCCCTATTAAAAATTAGTTTGAAAAAATGAATTATACAGTAGGATTATACCTACGAACATATTGTTCAAAGAAATTTCTTGAAACATTTTAGCCTTAAAAGGCCTCTACCTGTTGCTTATAAGGTTTCCAGGAATTAAATATTCTATCAGGGCTGTGGGCACTCTAGCAGTTTTATAGCTTCTGACAGCCAGGATCTGCTACCTGCTTCTGTCACACTTCTGTTTATTTCTTCTGTATGTCTTGCCACTTAGGAAGAAAAATCTACTTTATGAAAAATACTTTTTCTACCCTTGGGAGGCCCAGAGAAAGAAGTAAGAGTTTGTTGGGATGGTCTATAGCATATTGTTTGTGTCAGTATCCAACAAGCAACATTTTGTATGTCTACATATGGTACAAGTCTTGTTTTAATTCAGCCCTTGGGACATCAGTCCAATAATACTGCCAAAATACACTCCTCTAAGTTCAGTGATAATAGAGTCTGAAGACAGCACATTTCCAGGCTTTTCAGCTTATAGGTGGCTTAATTTTTCCCCATATTTTATGCATATGCATATTAAATATATGTAAATAGTATTTGTGACTGTATTTTATGCTTAAGCCTGAACTCTGATGTGGTAAGTGTCTGTTTATGGTGATAGCACTATGTCTTTACTGTTTTGGTATATTTTTCCTTTGTTTACAGTGCAACCAAATACACATGACATCTGTTAGATGTTTGAACTTTTTTAAACACAGGTACACATTTCTTTTTTGTAACTCAGATGCTTCTTATACACAATGAAATATAGAATGTCCAAACACATTGTAATCTCCCATCAGAACTGTTGCTTTCTCTGGATCTGATTCAGGGGTTTTGGCCCAAGCATAGAAAGGTGTTCGCTGATTTTACAAGCCAAGCCTGACATGTGTTTTTTTTTTCCCCCAGAATTCTAGAATGGAGTAAAGAAAATTGTTCATATTTAGGTCAAACCAATACCCTGGGGAAGAGCAAGTGTGTTCTCTAAGTCTTTATTACATTTGATGCTCTTGGCTCTACATCAAGGCTTTATTCTGTGTTTTTCTAGATTGTGGCATTACTTGTTGCAACAGGCATACTACATATTTGTCTTTACTTTTCTGTCGTGAATGATTGTGAACAGAGGAGCAGCCTACATCAACATAGCTCTCATTAAAATGCAAACTGTGTACAAGTTTTTTTTTTCACTTTCCTGTAAACAAAAGGAAGTGACAGCAAAACAACTATAAATGGCTTTGTCGATTTTTTTCCCATAATGTCTTTAGTTTATCTCTGAGGTTAAAAGAGATAAATAATCACTTTAAATCATATTCCCCCTACTTGTCACTTCTTATTAAAAGCTTAAAGAAACTAGATGAAAGAAATTTGTTTTTATTCATAACACATTTAGCTTCTCAGCCCAAATCTAATACTATCAAAATAATTTAATTCGAATATATTAGATGTAATTTTATTACAGGCTTACCAGAAGTCATTCACACAACTAAACATAGATCAAATAGCAGTATTTAAACATAGCCATATCTGTAGACTGAGTAACGGCAAATTCAATATTCTTTGCGCCTTATGAACAGTTTCAGTCTAAAAATAGGTTAGGTAGGCATTCCCCACTAATGCCAGTAATTCATTTCTGAAAATCAGAAGTTCTGTGTTAAAATGATTACTTGAAGTCCATTTCATATCATTTCAGTGGGAGAAATTATAATGTATTGCACATCAATCTCTAATCTTCAACTGGTTCTTTAAAATGACTGTATAAGTAACAAACTATTATGTTAGAATGTGATGTGTTTTAAAACATTAGTTTCTGGTTAACAAAAGAATGATATGTAGTCTTTAAAAAAGGCAGTAAATGCAGTGCACTGTGCTATTTGTGCTCCTTACCATAAGCATTCCTTCATGGTACGGCATGTCAAATGCAATGTAGTAAACAACCATTTTTAGAAAAAATGCAATTATATAAAGATATAATGAAATTATAAAAAATATACAATTAAAAAAGAAAATGAGGTGATTGTTCTAGTTACCTCTTATTGCCTAATGAGTGGCTTGAAACAGCAATGTTATTATTACTTACAGTCCTGTGGATTGACTGGATTCATCTGAGTAGTTGGAGCATAGGGTTTCTAATGTGAGTGCAGTCACACGGAATCTGGCATTGCGGTTATCTAAAGGTGTGACTAGACTGGATGTCCGAGGTTGTTCATACACATGGTTGGCAGTACTGGCTGTTGGCCAGGAGCTGGAAATGTCTAGTGGAGCACCTACACATGGTCTGCTCATACAATGATGGCTAACTTCATATATGAAACATTTCAAAACAAGCATTCCAAAGGTACAGCCAGATGCTATAAAGCTTCTTATTTAGCCTCAGAAGTCCCACCACATTATTTCTGTTCCATTCTCTTAGAGACAAATGAATTGCTAAGACCAGCTAAGATTCAAGGAGAAAGGGATTAGATTCTGTCCCTAGGCATCAGGTGCAGGATGCACATACAGAAAGCAAAATAATTTATAGTGAACATATTTGAAGATTGTCTACCGCAGAAGTTGGCAAACTACAACTTCCAGCCAAAATCTATCTTGCCACCTGTGTTTTAAAATACAGCTTTATTCTAACAGGACCATACTCATTCCTTTACATATTGTCTATGGCTGTGTTTGCCATACAAGGCAGAGTTGAGTAACTGAGACAGAGAACATATGTCCCACAAAGTGTAAGGTGCTTACTATCAGACAAAGGTTGCTGAACCCTTCTTCAGCAGAAGTTTCCTGGAATAAACTGTTGCTTAGCTGAGGTAGAGACTTCAAACTAGGAAAAAAAGTTCAGCAACAAGGTGGGAAGGAAAAGTAGAGCAGTAATTGTCACTGGGTGTGGCAGATGATGGTAGGGATGAGTCAGGTGAAAGGGAGACAATTTTAGGTAAACTATAAGATTTTTCCATTATTTCGGTTTTTGTGTTGCCATTCCTGAACAAAAAGTCATGAAACATTTTTAATGGATTTAGCAGAGTCTTTTGAATTTTAAAATCAATGCAAAATGGAGCTTGGCTCATACTCCTATATTTTGTGTTTAGAATTCTTTGAATGGTGTTACAGGAGACAGCAGACCACATTGAAAGAAAGGCTACTCATCATGGATTCCAGGACCATGCTTATTGTTGCATAACCCACACTTCTTCAAGCTGACAGTGTCTAGTGTTTTGATTGACTGCTCTCTCAGGTTTTCAGCACTGTGGTCTTCTTCAGACTAGTATTACCATTTCTTTGAGTGAAATCTAAAAGCCCTTTAAAGTCTCTTTCTTTGACCATTCAAACCAGTTACATTGCAAGAGCAGCAACAATTTTCCCTTTGGCATTGATCACCTTTTCGAAGCTTTTGAAATTGGCCATAAATTGCAGGATCTGTTTCTTCCATATACTGTTCATCATTTGTAGAAGGACTCTTTTTTTATGTTTCATCAGTGATGTCTAAAGAAAAGCATTTCCAAAGTACTTTCAGTGAAGTTTTTCAGTTGTCATTGACACTGTAGACCACATATTGATTGTATAAGGTAAATGTACATAATAAGCCATAAAAGATGGAATAAACTACTAGTTCGCAGATTGCATCAGAGAGGACCTGTTTGGGAGAAGGAAAACCATGTGTGTTGTCACCATATGTTACAACACTGTGTGGATGTACAGAAACTTTGTCGATAATGTATAAAGCCTTCTTCGTGAGATTTCATTTGGCTGTATTCTCTCTTGTGAAACACGGTGATTAGAATTGTATGGAATCCACAAAAAAACCTTCTCATCAACCAGTGTTGATGTTGAAACTCCAGAGAGCTGGTAATTTTCTTTTGAGCATTTCTTGAGGGCATTGAGGTTTACAGAATGATCATTAGAGAGGGTTTGAACTTAATCCCAGTGGTGAAGTTGATCTTTCCGGGAGGTTTTTTGATCAGGTGGTTTCTTCTCCTACTGTAAGATAAATGTTGAGAAAGGCATGCACTTCCATAACAAAAATTATTTTTATTTGTTTATTGTGGAGTTTTTTATTTTTTACATTGAACAATTGCTCAATTGTATAGACTCCTTCATCTATCTATCTATCTATCTATCTATCTATCTATCTATCTATCTATCTTTTGTAAATTAAATGGGACTATGGTGTCTACTTCACTGTTGGCTACAGCAGTTTTCCTGTTGTCTTGATATTAGGGAGTGTGGTTTAAATATATAGCAAAATCCAGGGTTTGCTCTTTAATTAAACCATCCTTTACCACAGCTGTCACCTTTAGCTTCTCAAACGTGTAGTTCGCTTTCTCCTAGATCAGCGTAGTACAGTTAGTTTGGCTTAACACATCTATTTGGTTTATCTTAAGCTTTTCTAACATAGAATGATATGTAAATATTTTTTCCTCTACACATATTATTACCAAAGTGCTTTATGCCTTTTTGCTTATTTTTTTCACTTCTTATTATGACAGCACACAAGGTGGTGATTAAAGAGTACAGTATGAACATGATGCCTTTGGTGGGCTGTCTATTGTTAAAATATTATTAGCTTCATTTTCTCTTCTATTGTAAGCACTCCTTGCATTCTTTTCTAACTTTCACATGCTTTTCTTCAAAACTTTCTCAAATTTTGAAGACATTTTAAAACATGAGGCAAAACCAAGGACTATGTATGAATAGACATTGTGGAAATGAGTTCAAGACATTATACAGTTGAGAGAATAATTACATTAAGTATGATCCTGTGATGATACTCTTGGTGCTAGCAACATTTGATATTTACATTCCCTCTCTTAGCCCTCAAAATACCTAAAAAAACATTGACATGTGGTTGTATTATTTTACAGTTAGATTTGGAATGTGATATGAGACTTTCCCTCCACATAATTTTTTAAAATCTTTAAAGTTTGGAGTTTTATATGTATACTTATATATATAAAATTCCAAATATAATATGTGCATATTATAGATGTATGTATATATACATAAAACTCCAAACTTAAAGTTTATATATATATCCAAACTTTTAAAAATTACATATGTACATATAAATTTTTCTTTACTAAGCATCATATGAAAAATCTATTACTAAGATACATTCTAAGGAATTTTTATATTGAAAAACTAGGTGATATATTATCAGAAATGTGTCAGCTGATGAAAGTATTGACAGGATTTACTATATATACATGCCTATAAAGTTTTTGCTGACAGAGGAAATGTCTATGAGAAATAAAATAATTTTATTTTATAAATTCTGTAACTTACAGAATTAGATATAACCTTCTTCACTTTATTAGATACATTGCACTTACTTCACTTATTAAAATGGTCTTGAAAAGAGAGACATAGATTTTGTTATGCATCAAAGGAAAACCATAACCCCCCCAAAACAATACCTAATCATGCCTGTAATATCAGAGATTATAAGTCGAGAAAATCAAAGTGCTTTTCTTGTTTTTGTCAATCAAGCATTTTAAGAAAAGCTGTGGTAAATACCACTAGCTGTCCAACACATTTCACTTTCTTTCCTTCAATGGAATAGAATTAGAGTTAGGCACATGACCGACTCCCTTCCCCAGCCTCCTTGAAGGTAGATATGGCCACATTACTAAGGTCCTCCCATGGTATAAGAGTCAGGCCTTCTGATAAGGGCATTTGTACCTCTTCTACTCTGACTTTCCCATTTGGCTGACTGGAGGTGGTAGGTGACAATATCCTAGAAAAAGGCAGAGCCAGAAATTTCTTGTTTCATCCCACGAAGGAGAGCTGCTTGCCAACTAGAAATGTCTATTTTGGACCATTACGTGAACAGTAAATAAATTTATGCTGTGTATATGTCACAAAACATTTTGAGGTCTGGTTGTTATTGTAGTTCAGTCTATGCTAACTATCATAGAAGCAATCTAATACATTGAAATCTTTGTGCAAACATTTATAAATGTTTTGCTTTTTCATTGAGAAAGAATTTAAAAATTCAATCATTTAAAGAATTAAGAATGAAGATTCCAATTTTGTTTGTAACCTCCAAATATGCCAACTGCTTTGATAGTATCATTTTGGCCTCTTTTCTGAGAATCTTAAGCATAAAGTATGGTGGCTAAATTTCATCATTATTTTTTGTTTTATACTTCCTTTGTGTTTTTGTGTTGAGTTTCTCCCACAGAAACTATGAAATTCTTCAGGGCTACATCATATATGTTTTATGAATGGTCTATTCCACCTGTTGTATGCTAGGCATATTGTAGTTTTGTACCAGATGCTATAAATTGAATTGAGAACATTGGTCTTTCCTACTGTTATTCCCTCTCAGTCTTTGCCCATAAGGTTATTCTATAGAAAAAGACAATGACATTTATCTCAGGCATTACAGTAAAAATGCACAATTTTCATATTTTTTTCTTTTTTACCTTGGAAATTAAGATGCTATTTAAAAAAAAAAAAAAACCTCATTATGACACCAGTGTATCTTGGGAGTTGCTTTGAGATATTTCAGATTATGTTTTCCTTTGGCAGTTAAAGCAAAAGGTACAAAAATAGTAAGTGTGATTCTCAATCATCACGTACTATGTTATTTAAAATTACTTCAAAATGGCTAATCATCATAAAATTGAGACAAAATAAATTGTGAACAGTATTATATCACTATAAAAACATTAATTTCTGATATTCTCAGCACAGTATCTCAAAAATAAGCTACTGTGAGAATACTGTAGTTACAAATAAATTATATAGGTATCAAATGATTTCTATTTAGACAACAGATTTTATTCTAAACATAAACGCTATAAATAGAAAAGTACAGGCTGTAAATGATTATATAATGGAATGAACAATGCATCTGTAAATAAGCCAGTCAAACTACATCATTGAAAATAGTGATATTTTTCTCAAACATTGAAAGTGCAATGTTGTTCTTGTTACTTTATTTTTATATTTTTATTTTACTTTATTTTTACTTTTACTTTATCACAGTTAATAATTATTATTACCTGGACAAAACAGGATCCATATTTGTTATCACCTTTTATGTGGTAAACCACTAATAGAAACAACATATTTTGAAAAATAAATTGAATATGTGTACTTTTTTCCCAAAGTACTGATTTTATTAGTGCTTTACATCATTTTTTTTAACTTGTTTTAAAACTATAATTAGAAACATACTTATATAAACAAACATTGGCTAGTGTATTGTATAACTATAGATAAATAAACAATTCTTAGAAGTTTTTTTCCCTGCATCACACACTGCATTTGATTATCAATAATATTAATCACTTGTAAGAGCATAGTCATTTGTAGCATACTATTTTGCTGAGTCATTTTGAATGTCAATTTTGTCATACTGTTGAGTCAAATGGAAGAACATGCATAATGATGTCTTAAAAAAATCAACAAAATTAAAAAACAAATTGACAAGAAACAACTAGACAATTTGCCAAACACTCAGATACAAAGATTCTTTCCAACAGTCCATCTTCCTCTTCTCCTTGAAAAAATATTCAGGAGTAGGGACATTAGTCTCTTATTAAAACTTCAAAATATTAAGGGGGGTACAAATGTTTTTCACAATTGCAAAGATGTGAAATCAACCCAAGTGTCCATCAGTTCATGAGTTGATTAATAAAATGTGATATATGTATACCATGGAATACTATTCAACCATAAAAAAGATGAATTAATGCCTTTTGCGACAGTCTTTGTGAAGCACTTCTTATCACTTTTGGTTATGATAGCAATTTTTGTTAAAGTTAATGAGAAATCTATTACAGTCCTTATGAACAACCTTAGATATTCTGACCTTGGATCCCTCTCTCAGTCCACTTCATTAAAGCCAATAAGGCTACAGTACTGAATAGTACTGTCTTTTGGGGAAGTTTGTGTGGAATTTGAGATGGTAATCCTTCACGCACACATAGGTGATGCAAAGCAATGACTACGTTAACCAGAGAACCAGGAAATATAGTATCCTTGTCATTTATCCTACCAATACAACATTCATCCTTCCCGTTTCTGCCCATAAGTCAAGAATAATATTGTATACTTTAAGTGATATGTTATACGTATTACACTACCATTTATGTTTTGTTACTGTTCAATTTCTACATCCATATGAAAATTTTCTAGTATAATGGTTGGCACCATTGCCTTATGTTTAGAGCTTTCATTGTACAGATTCTTTCTTATCCACAGGAATATTTACATTGCCCTCAGGTTTACCCTGACACAACTTGCAAGTGTATGATTGGGATGTGGAAGAAGGTAATAAATCACCAACTTAAATTTACTCAGTTCAAAAAATTACATACAATGAAGGCAAAAAAAATGTTAATTG
This sequence comes from Lepilemur ruficaudatus, assembly GCA_963574885.1. Taxonomy (NCBI): domain Eukaryota; kingdom Metazoa; phylum Chordata; class Mammalia; order Primates; family Lepilemuridae; genus Lepilemur; species Lepilemur ruficaudatus. The sequence goes on along the minus strand of CAUYRT010051729.1, from coordinate 7,158 downwards.
ATATGACAATTTATTTACTTTTTGTTTTCTACAAAGTAGTCTGCTATAAAAACAGATTAGGCATATTAGGATTCCTTTATATTTGAGGTATTGCTTTACATTAGAGCTATTAAAATCCCAGGAATTAATTATAAAAATTGTATATTAGCTCTGGAAAAGAAACATCATCATTTTTCAAAATAAGGGCTTTGTATCCTACTTTATACCCTTAAAACTTTACAGTTTGTAGAAATTAAGATGTGAAAATTCGCTCTAAGTGATTAAAGTCACTGAGTGGCCACTTTCATACTGATGGCTAAAAATAGGGCAGGCAACCTCTCCTCTAAGGATTGCCTCTCTTCCATATTTAATGTGTTTTTATTTTCCAAAGTTATTTCATCCTTTTCTAACTATAAAAACTTATAAACTAAGAATGAGCAAAATTGAGAAAGGAAATCTAAACAGAAAAATATTTAAATGTCTTTTAAAAAATAAAACATAATTGTAGACTTAATTCAATACATAGCTAGCAGCTATTAATATGATTATTTATAATAGATTTTTAAATATTCTTACCTTTTCAAACACTAAGAACACCCCCAAATGAGTCACCCTATTTGTATGTATGCAGGCTGTTTACAGAGCACAATGTTTCCAACATTGGCAAAACATGTATTTCTGTTTGTCCCAGAATTTTTACATGTTAAGAATGAATATAAATGAACTAAATGAGTGAAATAAGTGATCAAGGTTTAAAGGATTAGCTATAAGGACTTCATCATAGTATTATTTATAATAGAAAAAAGTTGACAATGTCCTAAATATGAATAATGGTTAAATAATCAGTAAAGTACTATTTGTTCACTAAAATGATAGTGTACATATTTATTTCTATGGAAAGATGTTCATGCAGTATCAAGAAAATTTAACATTGTAGAATAATGTGTGGAGTATGATCTTTCTTTTTAAAAAAATACACATCCATGTAAGAATTTCTGGTAAAATATACAACCTGTTATTTAAAAAAGTAATGATCAGACATCTAATACTAAAGATAAAACCTCTGGTTTAAAACTTAATTGTAAGATTGTGAGATAGTGCATGTTTGCTTCACCTTTTCTCTGAAATTTTTTTTTTTTTTTTTTTTTTTTTGCTGCAGGGTGCTTAATAGTTAAATGCAAAATACTTTAACTTCCATTTGGTGCTAAGGTTGAATTGAAAAAAAATTTATATGGGTTGATGAGCTACCACCTTTATCATGTTATTAATGGAAAAGATTGCATGATGCCAATAGAAAGACTGCAGATAAATGTTGATTTAAGTAAGCAATTCTTGGCATGCAAAGAGCCACAAATAAAATCAGAAACTCAACAAAGAGGGCATGTAGAGCATTGATAACTTCAGAATAAACATCTACTCATATTGGGCTGTTTCATTGCACTTTCTATTGTTCATTAGATTAGAAAACTTATTGCTGATATATATATATCTTTCCCATATATATCTTTCATATATATATAATTACACACACACACACACACACACACACATATATATATATATATAAACTATGAGAAGAATTGTGAAACTACATTTAATTCAAAGAGTATCTCTTATCTCTTTTTCAGTTTTGCTTCATTAACCACAGTTTCCTTATTAAATTTAGGTAGTTGTGCTTGGAGTTGCCTTACATTTTGTCATGCCCATCACATTGTTTTGGAGGAAAATGGTTTTCAAGTTTGAAAAAAGTGGAAACAAAATTTTAAAGATTCTCTTCCTCGTGCACTCTGTGTTATTCTCCTGAAGGTACAGCAGAACTTGTGCCAAACTCTGCAGACCCGCTCTGGAGGTACATCCAGCCTACAGCATGTGAACACTGAACTTTGGGCACTAGTAGAGTTTAAACATAGAAACTTTGGAAGTTCAGTGAATCTACGTAAAAAAAAAATAAGGTGGTCTAAAATACTAAAATCACATGAAAAGTTGTTTCTACTCTACTTTAAACATTCTTTTGGCCTTTTGTACATCAAATACAGGTCATAAGCATTCCCTATATACTTGTACATTAAAAACTAACTGAGAATATCAGGACTGGAAACTATAATTGAGGTCAGCATATATGTGGGGCAGGCATGGGTTGCACTTTTCATTTAAGAAGTCATTTTTTCACAGCAATGAATTAAGTATTTCCTTGGGAGTAAGAAATGCAGAGAGAGCATGAAAAATCACGGTGGAGGCAAGAGAGCTGGCAATTTTGATGGGCAATCACCTTATCTGTAAATATAAAGCATGACTTAAAGAAATGAGAAAAATTTGTATGTGAGCCAGGTAGATATAACTTTCATTTTATTTTATCCTCACACCTGTATAAAATATTGTTCTAGTTCAAGGCACTGGTGTGAATATTCAAGCCCTGCTCAAGCCACCTGAGAATGATGAGATTAATAATACATGTCAACTAAGAAAAGTGAATATTATGAATCCAGGTGTGAATGTTGTGTGCCCTGTTTCTGGTTTAAGGTCAATTATTTTTTTCTCTGTCAATTAAATTTTTTTTACAGGAGGAAATCTTTTATTCCATTGGTGAAGTGAGTTTCTAATTTTTTACTCTAAGCAAAAGAGTACCATTAAGAAAACCAGTTTAATTTTTTTTGTTTTGTTTTCTTTTTTTGATAAATAGATTATTTTTTTTTAAAGCCACATGTTTAATGTATTGCCCTGACCTGAGATCAAAATTTTGGATTTGTCTTTAGAGGAGGGATTTTGCTCTGCCCAGTGTTTATGACCAAAGCGTATATTTGCTTCCTTCATCACTGCTGTGGGGTTATCACATGCAACTGGGTTAAACAAATGAAAAGTACATTCCTATCACACACCCAACTCTGAGTCCAGATGAAAACCAAAATAATTGGACCATAAATGTCATCATTAGCTTGATTTTATATATATGCACATATATTAAATGTGTGTTTGGTATGTACATATTTGGCAATGAGTCAAAAAATAATCTGCTAGCATCTTTAATAACTCTTATTTAAGCAAAATATGGCATGAAGAAGTAATGTGATCCAGAACTCTGAGTAATCCCAGCCACAGTTCACCAAGATTTTCAGTAGTTATTGAAGCCTATGAATGTTTCTAGCTTTTCTTTAAGTCCCTCTGAAAACAGGTTTGTCCTTGAGGTGTCAGATTAACACTCCACTCAGAAGACAAATTGTTCATGGGCACACTGGACATATGAGAGCCATTAGACAGTGTGCTCTGCGTTCTTGAAAAATGAAAAAATTTTATAAAACATTACATTTTATAAATGCAAGATGTTTATTATTACAATACCGGCAATAAATGTTTAGAAACTGGAGAGGGTTCACAATGGTTCTGACTAGGAACATATGCCTATCGAGTTCATTGGAAGCGGAGCCATTGATTTCTGGCATTAAACAAAAGGTCTGGAAGCTATTATGCATTTAGGCTTCTATGAGTATTTAATTATATCATAGGAGAACACAATTTCTGTTGTGTGCATAGTGATGAATGTCTCCATTTATTCATGTTACTATGCGTGATAGATGAGTTTAAACCAGATGCTGTAACTTTCTTGCAATTTGACCAAATTATTTAAATCACTTTCTGTAGAAATTCAGAAGATACCCTCATGAACATCATTAGGGAAAACTGGCTCATGGAATCTGTTTACAGATTTCTCTAAGGGCAATATACAAATTAAAACACACACACACAACTGTGTATAAACATTTCCGCCCCTCAATGTAAACTGGTAAATACTATTATATTGTTTTCACCCTTATGCATTTTCCCAGGTCTGTCATATTTCTACCTTTCAATGATGGTTGCTTGGAGGTGTAATTACTATTGTTTATTTTATATTTGCCACTGCACACTCAGACCTCGTCCAATGATGCTATCCAAAGCCTATTGTCTAGCAGCTTTCTTTCTATGTGACTGCGGTTAAGGTATGGCCCCTGGCCCTCTACTACTGTTAGATTAAAGTGATTTTACATTTACAGTAGAATATCTTTTTATGAAACCCATTCCTTTTTTGAGTAAGAATTTATATGGAAACTAACATTTTACCCAGTACCTAGAACAATAAATTCCTTGTACATAATAAGGACACAATAAATATATATCAAATGAATGAATGAATGAGCTTATGAAAGCTCCACAAAAAAGAAAAAATAGTTATGAATTGGTACAAAGATCAAGAGCAAAATGAAATTGTGTTTATCAGTAAAGGTAACTTAGCTTAAAATTTCAGAATTGACTCTGTACAAATGCCTATTCCAAGTCTTTAAGAAACCGAGAGCATTTTAAAAGTTTCCTATATGTTGGAATTTAGAAAATCTTCCTTACTTCTTTCTCTATGCTCTTTGATTTTGCTCTGTTAGGGACCTGTGGTTAATGGATCTCAGTATATTACAGTTGTCATGAGTTCAAAGTCTTTTCATTTGGTACAGCAAGTTTGGAAACTCAGTTTTCAGATTACCAGGAACTTTATTGACTCATGATTACCAAATGCATACAAGCTTGACTTATTTAAAAAATGCTACTTTTTAAATTGATTAAAGTGAAAATTTAATGACAAGTTGGTTGTTAAATATTTGTAATATTTTAATCATATTCTTAAACAGATTGGGTAAATGGCTTACTTTTAAACAAAGTCAAGAATATCACGAAACACTTAAGACATAGTTTGAGTGTTGGCTACCATAATGAATACAAATAAATTAATTAAAGGATTGAAGTAGACATAATTGCTGAGATAGACCCAACTGTAAATGAAAGACCTTTCAGTGAATTTATTATATGTATACACAGAAGCTGCTGAAGCTTAGATTAAATCAAACACCAATGACAACAGTAAGAATATTTTAAGTGTTCAAATTTCGTATGAGCAGACACCAAGTGTCACAAATGTCACTTTCTATTTGGGATAATTATATTGATAATTCAGAGAATAATTTTTAGTAGGATAAAACCAATAAATGTGAAGCAATATATCCTTTTGAAATATCTTCTTCCTAAATCATTTATTTAAAAAATTATCAAAACATCGCTTAGGTTTAAATAGAATAAAAACAGCAAATACATGATCTTAAGAGATATTTTATCCTCGCAACAGTTTAATTATCAGACATCATCACAATAATAAAGTGCGTACCTGTTGACAGCAAAAATCAGTGACTCTCTCCTATAGTATTTTGTACTATCAGTATCATCTGTCTCCATTTACAACATGTGGTCCTATTGTTACTCACTTTTTATAATATTTTATTATCTGTAAACTTTAATTGTAATTATGCTGATTCCTTTTCATGCTGGTTGTCATCTAATTGCATTGGAGAAGCAGGGAGTTAGATCTTTGAATACGGGGAAAACAGGAAAGAGAAAGAATATAAGTCAATATTGTACTAACTATGCAAGTTGAAATTTTAGCTTGGTGGCCTGATCACAGCTTGGAGGGACAGCTTAAGTTGCAGTAGGTTTCTCAATGAGTGAAGAACAGACTCTATTTGATCTAATTGTCTTATTTGTATTTCCATGATTTCCATACTCATAATCCAGATTACAAGAATAAGGCATTAGTTTAGATCAATGGTTCTCTATCTCCTGTATACTTTGGAATTATCTTGGAACAGTAAAAATGACAGAGATGGGTCCTATACTCAGAGATTCTGCTATACTTGCTGTGGGGGGTGATTCTTCTGTGTAGCCAAGGTTGAGAACTGCAGGCGTATTTGTCCTTCTGAACACATTTCTCTAAAACTCAAGCAAGAGAAGCATGGAAAGAAGAAAGGAAGACGTTCACTAGATCTATTATCCAATTTTTGGTAGATAAAGCCTAAATTTTGTTTTAAGATTTCATCTTAAAACATGTCTTGAATATGTCAAGATAAACTATGACATATTCCTTCACACATGCATTCTTACACTTAAACATCAGTTGAGGCATTACTGACAGGCACCGTGTGAGGCACTAAAGTACACAAAAATGAGAGTTTCCTTACTCTCAAAGACCTGTGTAGAGAGTACTGAAGGCAACACATAAATGAGGTATCTACACATTGCAGAGAACAATAATGGAGGTATTAACTAATACAAGGAACTCATTAGGGAAGGCAGATGACATCACAGATAATAAAACAGTTCAAGTACTTCCGTGAGAAATCTGGAAGTTAGGACTTCAATATATTGACACTCTGTGGAGCTCTCAGAAAGGGGAAATTGACAGCATGTAGAAAGAATGAGGTTTGAAATACCCTGATGATTTCAGGGTTATCCAATTATGTATATGTATACACACTTGCATGTGTTTGTGTGTCTGGAACCTCCTTGAAGTTTCCAAGGAAATTCAGATCACTTACTTTACCTGCTTCCTAAAGCCTTATTATTGTGATGTTCTTATACAGCAACTTGAAAGTATGAAAAAAATAAGTGAACAAATAAATAAGTAAAACACAACTGTTCCCTATGCAGTTTTTGTTCCATAATCTACCTTTTTTTATTTTTTCATCTTTTTTAAATTGATAGATAAAATTATATGCACTTATCATATACATGTTTTGAAGTATATATACATGTGAAGTAATACATTTGTTAATTAGCTAGATTTAACCATTTCTATGTAGTTTTAAGTAAAATATTTGTCCTATGAACTTTTTTATTGGCCTGTTAGTCGAATATGGCAGGAACCATTTTTAGGATTCATATCGCATTTAAGTTTATACTTTACTCAAACTGGATCATTACTATCCACTGGGTAATACTAGTCATTATCCTCTACGCATTGTGCTGTACCAACACATTCCTTATTTTTTTGTGGCTTTTGACATGTGATATATTTGTGACATGTGCAGTTCCTTATAATATGTTGGTAAACTAAAAACAATGAACTCTGAAGTCAGATTTAGCCAGAACAATAAATGTCCTTATTTTCAAAATAAGTGTAATTGCATAGAGAATTACAAAATAAATGGTAAATATAAAGTATCTAGCAATATGAGTACTATGAATTAGATATCCTTATTAGGTAGGCTACCAGTAAAACTTCTTGCAGAAAGCAATCATCACCTGTCTTCTCCAGGCTATGAATGTGTATAGTTTTATTATGGTGCACACATAATATTACTTATCACTAAGAACCTGGTTTAAAAAAAA